>WNWK01029987.1:0-23879 GCA_009830355.1 Cherax destructor
TTCTTCTTTGGGTTTCCTTTCTTCTGCCTTGGGTGTTTGGTTCTTTTTACCCCCACTTACTCCACTATTACACTATTACCACCACTACCTCTATACTTCCTTTCCCACTACCTCCCTGTTCCGTCCCTGTCTGCTGGCCTATATATACTGCCCCTTCTCCTTTCTCTTAGTGTGACTTTGTAAATGGTCCAAGTCAGACCAAAATGTCGGTAAGCTCCTCTCTCCTATGTGTGGGTTATTTGTGTATTGTTCCAGTCACGGTATTGTGCTTTTTTTTATTTATAAACAGTGTAGTGGATGCTTCGTCTGGGACCATTCCATGAGGGCGTTAACCCCAGGAACACACAAGGTAGACAGTGACTTCTAACTCGGCTCTACATCAGTGTAGAAATAACATTCATTAGTGTAAGTGATACATAGTTGGATATGGTATTCATGTGAGGTAGTGATGTTTATGTGAGAGTATGATACAATAGACCATTATACAGTGGAACCTCTACTAACGAGTTTAATCCGTTCCAGGAGCTTGCTCACAACTGGATTTGCTCATTTGCAGAGTCAATTTTTCTCATTTAAATTAATAGAAATGGAATTAATCCGTTCCAGTGGAATTCCAGGCTCCACAAAATACTTCAATAATTTCCCTAATATAAACTCTATGGCTTGTTTATCTATCACAATTCATCTAATATGACATAATAAACAATATTAATAACATAGATATATGATATATACACTAGAATGAATGAAATATTACGTATATGAGTAGTGTTAGGGGAGGAGGAGTCAGTGGACATTGTTGTTGTTGCTCCTGGCATACCTTCCCATGCTTTTATAACAGAAAACTGTTTGTAAGGCAAACTCCATTAGATCATCCTTTTTCTCTCGCTTAATGGCTTAATGGTTACACTCTTAATGGTACACTCTCAATAGTACACTCTTAATGGTACATTCTTAATGGTACACCTAGTTTGTGTTTATGTATGATTTGCTGCTTTAATGCCATGGAAATCATCCTCATTTTCATCTCAGCACTGTCCTTTGCACTTGCTTTCTTAACCCTTAAACGGCCCAAACGTATATATACGTTCTTACCGCTACTGCCCCGACCTTGATTTTCTCCATAAGAAAACATGTAAAAAAAAATGTATATATACGTTTGGGGCAGTAGCGGTAAGAACGTATATATACGTTTGGGCCGTTTAAGGGTTAAGACCCATGGTTAGAAAGAAGAAATTTCACAAAATAACTGCATGAAACGTAATGAAAACACGAGAATTTCCCAGTGGAATTCCAGGCTCCACAAAACACTTAAATAATTTCTCTAATATCAACTCTTTTTCTTCTTCTCTTTTTAGGAGAGGAGAGTTATTAAATGGAGAGTTAGAGGTATCGGGAAGATGGAGATAATATTTTGAGGAGTTGTTAAATGTTGATGAGGACAGGGAAGCTGTGATTTCGTGTGTAGGGCAAGGAGGAATAACATCTTGTAGGAGTGTGGAAGAGCCAGTTGTGGGTGTAGGGGAAGTTCGTGAGGCAGTGAGTAGAATGAAAGGGGGTAAGGCAGCTGGGATTGATGGGATAAAGATAGAAATGTTAAAAGCAGGTGGGGATATAGTTTTGGAGTGGTTGGTGCTATTATTTAATAAATGTATGGAAGAGGGTAAGGTACCTAGGGATTGGCAGAGAGCGTGTATTGTTCCTTTGTATAAAGGCAAAGGGGACAAAAGAGAGTGCAAAAATTATAGGGGAATAAGTCTTTTGAGTGTACCTAGTAAAGTGTATGGTAGAGTTATTATTGAAAGAATTAAGAGTAAGACAGAAAGCAGGACAGCAGATGAACAAGGGGGCTTTAGGAAATGTAGGGGGTGTGTAGACCAAGTGTTTACAGTGAAACATATAGGTGAACAGTATTTGAATAAGGGTAAAGAGGTTTTTGTGGCATTTATGGATTTGGAAAAGGCGTATGATAGGGTAGATAGGGGGGCAATGTGGCAGATGTTGCAGGTGTATGGAATAGGAGGTAGGTTACTGAAAGCAGTGAAGAGTTTTTATGAGGATAGTGAGGCTCAGGTTAGAGTGTGTAGGAGGGAAGGGGACTATTTCACAGTAAAAGTGGGCCTTAGACAAGGATGTGTGATGTCACCGTGGTTGTTCAATATATTTATAGATGGGGTTGTAAGAGAAGTGAATGCGAGGGTCTTGGCAAGAGGTGTGGGGTTAAAAGATAAAGAAGCAAATACAAAGTGGAGTTGTCACAGTTGCTTTTTGCTGATGACACTGTGCTTTTGGGAGATTCTGAAGAGAAGTTGCAGAGGTTGGTGGATGAATTTGGTAGGGTGTGTAAAAGAAGAAAATTGAAAGTGAATATAGGAAAGAGTAAGGTGATGAGGATAACAAAAAGAATAGGTGATGAAAGATTGAATATCAGATTGGAGGGAGAGAGTATGGAGGTGGTGAATGTATTCAGAATAGGTTAGACCATCACATAGTCTCTCCTGCTAATTCAACCCAAGCACATCGTAGATGTGGAACACTCCTACAGGCCTTCGATATTTCAACCTCCAGCAGAAATATTTGTCTAACCTATTGTTATACTACCCAAGTATTTGTTTTATCACCTTTTACTCATGTGCATATTGATTGTTCTACCTTATTGTATTACTACTACTACTACTAATATCACTACTACTACCACCACTAGTATTTCACCTCAATTTGAGAGTATATATATGCCCACTGTGTCCATGTATCGCTTGTAACGGCTTGAGAAAGCTCCTGGAGAGCGAAACGTTGCCACAATAAAATGTCACATTAGTTGCATTTGTGTCCTTTTACTTAACAAAAAATAGAAGATTTACTGTTATGCAGACAATTGCATTATTGTAATAATTGTACAAATAATGTCAACCCATTTGGACAGGTATTTGTTTACACTTGAACATTGGCAAAAATCAAACATTTCAGCTACTTTGAGCTCAATTTCAAGGTACTTTTCGTTGTGAAAGCAATCAAAATCATATCTATTTCTGTAATATCTTCCATTCTATCAATTGAGACCAAAAAAACGAGAATACAACCATAAAAACCATACGAAAATATACCGCTAAGGGCCGGCTAAGGCTGAGAAGTGGACTCGGTTATTTACAGTCAGATTTCTTTCAATTTTGGTGTACGTTAAGAAACATCTTTCCATCATACATTGCCCAAGTTTCAATAAGATAGTCCAACAAACAAATGAGATCCAATTCCCTAGATCAAGAGCAAGAGCCCCTCACCAGCGTCAAAGAATCTCCCTTGAGGCCCGCTCGCATCTGGAAATTTCACTCGCCTGTAGAAGCAAAAAATCGACCGATTGACTGCTCACATCTGGAAAAACTCGCACGTGGATGCGCTCGTTAGTAGAGGTTCCACTGTATTACATGGTACAGTGGACCCCCGGTTAACCTTCTTAATCTGTTCCAGAAGCTAGAGCTTTAACCGAAAAAAACGTTATCTGAAACCTTATTTCCCATAAGAAATAATGTAAATACAATTAATCCGTTCCAGATATCCAAAAAATATTCACAAAAAAATTAATTTTTTAAAGAATAACTATAGTTTTACATACAGAAAACACACATAAATACTACATACAATTTAAAATTTATAAATAAATTATAAAATAAACATTTAAAATAACATTTACTTACCTTTATTGAAGAGACTTGCTGACATCTTTAAGACTGGGAGGAGGAGTGAGGGAGTGCTTAGTTTTTGGAAGGGGAATCTCCCTCCAAAAGGACTTCAGGTAACAAGTCTCTCTCTGGTGTTACTTTCCTTCTTGGTCTTTTAATGCCACTAGGGTGGTGTTTTTCAACAAATGTCTGCACATCAGCCCATTTGGAAAAAATTTCCTTAATTTCTGAAGAAGTTACTACCTCAACCTGTCCAGCCTCCTCCTTTGAATCAATTTCCTTAAATGTCATCTGCTGCTGTTGCTGATGAAGCTCTCTCAGCTCTTCAGTGGTTAGGTCTACCCTGTACTCCTCCACCAACTCTTCCACATCCTCACCACTCACCTCCAACCCCCAGGCTGTTCCCCAATGCCACTATAGAGTCCACAACAGGCACAGGGTCGTCAGGGCCAGCCTCAAATCCTTCAAAATCCCTCTTTTCAACACAATCTGGCCACAGTGGTCTCCAAGCAGAGTTCAAAGTCCTGGAAGTCACTCCCTCCCAAGCATTACCTATAAGGCCTATGCAATGCACGATATTGAAGTGATCTTTCCAGAACTCTCTTAGGGTTAATGCAGAGGCTGAAGTTACATCAAAGCACCTTTGAAACAATGCTTTGGTGTACAGTTTCTTGAAGTTGGAAATGACCTGCTGGTCCATGGGCTGGATAAGAGGAGTGGTGTTAGGAGGCAAGAACTTCACTGTGATGAAACTAAACTTATCAGACAAAAAGTCATCCAAGTTGTGAGGATGAGCAGGAGCATTGTCCAGTAGCAGGAGGCACTTGAGTGGCAATTTCTTTTCCAGGAGGTATTTCTTCACACTAGGGCCAAACACTGCAGTCAACCATTCCACGAAAAAGTCCTTAGTGACCCATGCATTACTTTTAGCCTTCCAATGCACACACAAATTTTTCCTGTTAACATTGTGTTTCTTGAAGGCTCTGGGATTTTCTGAGTGATACACCAGTAAAGGCTTCACTTTAAAATCACCACTGGCATTGGCATACATCATAAGAGTTAGCCTGTCTTTCATAGGCTTGTGTCCTGGCTGTGCCTTTTCCTCCTTAGTAATGAAGGTCCTCTTTGGCATTTTCTTCCAAAAGAGGCCTGTTTCATCACAATTAAACACTTGTTGGGGGAGAAATTGTTCAGTGTCTATGAACCCCTGGAATTCCTGCACAAATTTTTCAGCTGCTCGTTTGTCTGAGCTGGCTGCCTCACCATGCCTCACAACACAGTGTATGCCACTACGTTTCTTAAACCTCTCAAACCAGCCTCTGCTGGCTTTAAAATCACTCTCCTCACGACTGGTTCCAGGCATTGTCTTGACAAGATCTGCGTGCAACTGCCTTGCCTTTTCACAAATTATCGCCGTTTAAATACTATCACCCGCTATCTGTTTTTCATTGATCCATAACAGTAATAACTTCTCAACTTCATCCACTGTTTTCGCATCTTTGTTTCGTAAATAAATCAACCCCTTTTGCAACATTACCTTCCTTGATTTCTTTTCTCTTTGCCAGGATAGTGGTGATAGTAGATTGTCTTTTTCCATACATCTTGGCAAGCTCACCCACACGTACGCCACTCTCATATTTTTCAACAATCTCCTTCTTCAGTTCGATTGTGTTCCTCACTCTCTTTACCACAGGGGTGCCACTAGGAAGCTTCTTTAGACCCGTGGTGACTTATTTCACAGTGACAGTCACTAAATCACCAAAAAAGAAACCAAATGTATAGTGAATGCTTGAAAGAGCACGCTGGGTATTGTGCACTCAAGTGTAAACAACGCTGGATTGGCGTCCTGGGAAGAGGTGCGCAAGCGCAGAGCGGGCAGACAGGTCCGGTACGTAACGCTAGCTGAGTAAATAACGCTAGCTGAAAAAAATATTGAACGTAAAAAGCAACCTTTAGCCAAAAATAATGTTATCTGGAATGAACGTTAGCCGGGGGTCCACTGTAGTTACATTCCTGAAAATTCTGTGTTATGTAAATCCGTGTTAGATAAACTGAAGAACTTATGGGAAAAATATGGTTATGTTCCTTGGAGCCCCCAAAAAGCCAACCAACTTTTTTTTAGACCTCCAGATGTTACATAAATAAGAGTGAATATATAATTGTTGTTCATTATTGTTATGTACATGTATTATATGTTGTTTTTACTGCTTAACCCTTTCGGGGTCGGTGCCGTACTAGTACGTTTTACGAGCAGGGGTTGGTGCCGTACTAGTATGCCCAAATTCTTTCGGCCTCAATTTAAGCAGAAAACGTCTGGTAGGCATACATATGAAAGAATGGGTCTGTGTGGTCAGTGTGCGCGGTATAAAAAAAATCCTGCAGTACACACTGCATAATGAGAGAAAAAAAACTCACCGTTTTTTTTCGATTAAAACAGCGACTTTGCAGTCGATTTTCGTATGGTATTTATTGATATATTCTTGTTTTCTTGGTCTCATTTGATAGAATGGAAGATATATTACAGAAATAGAGATAATTTTGATTCGTATGACAATGACAAATACCTTGAAATTGAGCTCAAAGTAGCGAAAATGTTTGATTTTTGACGATGTTCAAGAGTAAACAAATCACACCATGCGTCCAATACACATTAACTGGCGAGTCTTATATTCATGCACAAGTGCTCTGATATTATTTATAACATTTTTACAATAATGCAGTTGTATACATAACAGTAAATCTTCTATTTTTGTGAGAATAAAAAATCAAAATGGAAAGCAAAAGTAATGGAACAGAGGCCTGGAGACGTGGCTAATGAACAGAGAACATGTTATTTTAGTTCCAGGAATGTCTGCCTTGTTTACTCTGGACCCTATTTTGAAATTGGCATCGTTTGAAATTTGTGTGAAATTGGAAAATTGCCATTTTCTGACCACTATTTTGGGTAGATGAAATTGGTAAATGGGCAGTTTCTTCTACTCATTCGATAGAAGAAATGGAGTTCTAGCGAAACAGCTATAATTTTAGGAGACTAAAACATTGGAATTTGTCGAAAATAGGGCTCGAAGTGGGTGAAATCGCCAATGCGTCAGTGTCATAGATACCGATAACTTCGCGAAAGCATAATTTCATTAGTTTTCGATCAAATCTCATAATTTTGGTGGCGTTATGATTGGAAAAAAAATTCTCTATCATTTCATAAGAAAAAATAATTTTTTTTTTTTTCCAAAAAAATTTCGACCCCAGGAACACTTTCCTGAGAAGGCCTGTCGACCCCCAAAGGGTTAAGAATACAAATGCAACAGAAATAATAGTATTTCTTTTAAATTGTGGGTGCTGGTGTTTGTGGATGATTGTGAAGGAGTGGACAGTTATGCTGTGGCCCTACTGGGCTGAGGTGGATGGTAGAAGTTCTGGTATTGAAGTTGATGGTTGTACAGGAGTGTGCATAACTTCTGTAAAGAATTTCTGGGCTATTTTACCCTGCAGTACATTATACAGCTGATGGTAAGGCATCAGCTGCTGTAGACACCATTTCAGAGCACTGTTTCTAGATTTGTCAGGGTCCTCTTCAGTGAAAAAGTCTAACTTCAAGTCAGTAAAGTCAAGTAAGTCAGTCATTCAGTCAAGTAAATCAGTCAATCAAGTGAGTCAGTCAGTCAAGTAAGTCATTCAGTCAAGTAAGTCATTCAGTCAAGTAAGACATTCAGTCAAGTAAGTCATTCAGTCAAGTAAGACATTCAGTCAAGTAAGACATTCAGTCAAGTAAGTCATTCAGTCAAGTAAGACATTCAGTCAAGTAAGTCATTCAGTCAAGTAAGTCAGTCAGTCAAGTAAGTCAGTCAGTCAAGTAAGTCAGTCAGTCAAGTAAGTCAGTCAGTCAAGTAAGTCAGTGAGATGACACCCTGTGTTATTCATTATGTGAAATGACACCCTGTGTTATTCATTATGTGAAATGACACCCTGTGTTATTCATTATGTGAGATGACACCCTGTGTTATTCGTTACGTGAGATGACACCCTGTGTTATTCATTATGTGAGATGACACCCTGTGTTATTCATTATGTGAGATGACACCCTGTGTTATTCGTTACGTGAGATGACACCCTGTGTTATTCATTATGTGAGATGACACCCTGTGTTATTCATTATGTGAGATGACACACTGTGTTATTCATTATGTGAGATGACACACTGTGTTATTCATTATTTGAGATGACACCCTGTGTTATTCATTATGTGAGATGACACACTGTGTTATTCATTATGTGAGATGACACACTGTTATTCATTATGTGAGATGACACACTGTTATTCATTATGTGGGATGACACACTGCTATTCATTATGTGAGATGACACACTGTGTTATTCATTACATATATAATAATAATAATAGTTTATTGTGACATGATACAAATATTTACAATGGGTTATGAGATTACAAGAGTTGTACGTGCCAAAAAACCCTAATATGCAGAGCGTTTTGGGCAGACTTAAAATTAACTTAAAACTAAATGGTAAGAATTATAGTAAATAGTTTTCAATATAAGTATAGTTGAGTATTTAAGCTATGAAATTTGAACATAATTTGAACATGACATTTTTGAAACAATAGTTTTATAATTTTGGATAATTTACAGTTTTATATGCTTACATAATAATTTATTATTTGTATTAATAAAATTATTAAATCAGATTAAACAAATCAAATCAATAATTTGTGTTGCAATAACAGTTAATATGATCATTAGATGAGTTACAAGGAACACAAGGGTACATGAGAATGGATTACTTTATTTGGTAATGTTGTAGGAACAAAGTTAGATTAGGTTGTATTAATTATAACAGGTTTATACATTATGAGATATAACAGGTTTATACATTATGAGGTATAAGTTTCAACATTTGCACTAGATTATGTTTGATAAATTATTTTTCTTTGAGCAATTTTGTAGGGGGTTTTGAGGCTAGGGGAGTAACACAGTGAATAATGTTATTTTGAGGCAGTGGAAAGTTATTTATTAACTTTGTGAGTAATGTAAAGTAGTGGATATTTAGTTTTGGGTGAGTAGGTTGTTTTTTAGCAGAGTTTTGAATTGATGTACAGACCAGGTTTCTTTGGTAATCATAGGTAATAACTTCCAAATTTTTGAGCCTTTAATGTGCATTGCGTTTTTGCATAGTGTGAGGTGGACGCGGGGAACATCGAAGAGTGATCTGTGCCTTGTGTTATGTTTATGTGTCTTGTTAACCCTTTCGGGGTCAGTGCCCCTACTAGTACGTTTTACGAGCAGGGGTTGGTGCCGTACTAGTACGCCCAAATTCTAGCGGCCTCAATTTAAGCAGAAAACGTCTGGTAGGCATACATATGTAAGAATGGGTCTGTGTGGTCAATGTGTGCAATACAGTAGAACGTCATTTAGCACGAGATTATGTTGCACGTTACCGGTATTGCACGATTTAAGATTTGACACATTATCATCTTACACGACGTAAAGATGATATTACACGGTTCGGCAGGAGGGGAAAAATTTTGAGCGCATGGTTATTTACTGCCTAAGAATCCTCATGCTTTGAGGAAAAGGGAATTTTTCCTTCCTGTAAACTAAGTTTATTCAGATACACGGGGCCAGGAGCTGAGTCTCGACCCCTGCAACCACAATTAGGTGAGTACAGTTACATACATTATCATACATAGCAGCATATGTGTAGAGAACCTAGGATAACCCAAGTCAGTCAATGGAAATACTGTCACTCTGACTTTTTTGGGTTATCCTAGGTTCTCTACACATATGCTGCCATGTATGATAATCTTCGTAACTGTATCTGTGTATACCTGAATAAACTTACTTACAGTTTGTGGGAAGGAAAAACAAGTAACCATTCTCACAAGCAGTCTTGTTACTACTACTGTTGTTGTGGTTCAGCAGACACCACCCGCCACGGACCCCAGCATTCGTAGGTATTTCATACGCGTTAAGAAGTCCTGGCTACAAGCCAGCTGTGTTTGTGAAGAATAAAATAAAGAGTGAATTGTGTTTTGATCTTGAATTAACGAAGAAAACAAAGATATTAGACAAGACATAACCCGTGGCCGTAATGAAGTGTTACTTTGTACACATAAAAAGATGTAAACATAAGTTTGTGTGACTGACTGACTGAATGACTGACTGAGTGACTGACTAACTTGACTGACTGACTGACTGATGACTTGACTGACTGACTGAATGACTTGACTGACTGAATGACTGTGACTGACTGAGCCTGACTGACTTGACTGACTGACTGAATGACTTGACTGACTGACTGACTGACTGACTGACTGACTGAATGACTTGACTGACTGACTGAATGACTTGACTGACTTACTGAATGACTTGACTGACTTACTGAATGACTTGACTGACTTACTGAATGACTTGACTGACTTACTGAATGACTTGACTGACTTACTGAATGACTTGACTTACTTACTGAATGACTTGACTGACTTACTGAATGACTTGACTGACTTACTGAATGACTTGACTGACCTTACTGAATGACTTGACTGACTTACTGAATGACTTGACTGACTACTGAATGACTTGACTGACTTACTGAATGACTTGACTGACTTACTGAATGACTTGACTGACTTACTGAATGACTTGACTGACTTACTGAATGACTTGACTGACTTACTGAATGACTTGACTGACCTACTGAATGACTTGACTGACCTACTGAATGACTTGACTGACCTACTGAATGACTTGACTGACTTACTGAATGACTTGACTGACTTACTGAATGACTTGACTGACTTACTGAATGACTTGACTGACTTACTGAATGACTTGACTGACTTACTGAATGACTTGACTGACTTACTGAATGACTTGACTGACTTACTGAATGACTTGACTGACTTACTGAATGACTTGACTGACTTACTGAATGACTTGACTGACTTACTGAATGACTTGACTGACTTACGGGAATGACTTGACTGACTTACTGAATGACTTGACTGACTTACTGAATGACTTGACTGACTTACTGAATGACTTGACTGACTTACTGAATGACTTGACTGACTTACTGAATGACTTGACTGACTTACTGAATGACTTGACTGACTTACTGAATGACTTGACTGACTTACTGAATGACTTGACTGACTTACTGAATGACTTGACTGACTTACTGAATGACTTGACTGACTTACTGAATGACTTGACTGACTTACTGAATGACTTGACTGACTTAAAGTTAGACACTCAGTTCAACCATCGACTTCAGTTCAAGAACTTCTACTATCCACCTCAGCCCAGTAGGGCCACACCATCCATATCCACTCTTCACTACCATCCACAAACATCATTACCCACAATTTAAGGTAAGAAATACTATTATTTCTATTGCATTTGTAGTCTTAAGCAGTAATAGATCATGACCATGCACTACAATTACATATCCACCTCAGCTCAGTAGGGCCACACCATCCATATCCACTCTTCACTACCATCCACAAACATCATTACCCACAATTTTCGTAAGAAATACTATTATTTCTATTGCATTTGTAGTCTTAAGCAGTAATAGATCATGACAATGAACTAAAATTACATATTCGCCTTCAATTTTTGCAAGATATGTTGGTCTAAAAAAACTTGTTTGGCTTTTTGGGGACTCTCAAACACGTATCCCTATTTTTCCCATAAGTTCTATTAATCATTTAAGACGAAATTATCTAACACGACTTTTTCAGGAACGTATCTATCGTGCTAAATGACGTCCTACTGTATAAAAAAAATCCTTCAGCACACACTGCATAATGAGAAAAAAAAAACTGACCGTTTTTTTTTATTAAAACTGCGACTTTGCAGTCGATTTTCGTATGGTATTTATTGATGGATTCTCGTTTTCTTGGTCTCATTTGATAGATTGGAAGATATATTACAGAAATAGAGATAATTTTGATTCATATGACAATGACAAGTACCTTGAAATTGAGCTCAAAGTAGCGAAAATGTTCGATTTTTGACGATGTTCAAGAGTAAACAAATCACACCATGCGTCCAATACACATCAACTGGCTAGTCTTATATTCATGTACAAGTGCTCTGATATTATTTATACCATTTTTACAATGATGCAGTTGTATACATAACAGTAAATCTTCTATTTTTGTGTGAGAATAAAAATTCAAAATGGAAAGCAAAAGTAATGGAAGAGGGGTCTGGAGACGTGGCTAATGAACAGAGAACATGTTATTTTAGTGCCAGGAATGTCTGCCTTGTTTACTCTGGACCCTATTTTGAAATTGGCATCGTTTGAAATTTGTGTGAAATTGAAAAATTGCCATTTTCTGACCACTATTTTGGGTAAATGAAATTGGTAAATAGGCGGTTTCTTGTACTGAATCGATAGAAGAAATGGAGTTCTGTGCTGCACACATACAAAGGCCGTAGGCCCGCCACCCACGCACCTCCCACGCACATTGTCAAGCAGTCTATCATTGTTTACGCTTGAGTGAAGATCACCCCAGGAGTTCATACAAAACATTTATTAACAATTCATTGTTTTTGGCCCTTGATTATTGTGTGTGATTACTAAATAAACTACCATAGGCCCAAAGAAAGCTCCTAGTGCCAGTCCTTTGGTAAAGAAAGAGAGAAACACGATGGAGTTTAAGAGTGTAGCAGGCATGCAGGGAGTGTAGCAAGGATGGCATGGCAGCAGGAGAGTGTAGCAGGCAGGTGATGCAGGGAGTGTAGCAGGATGCAGGGAGTGTAGCGCAGGGGTAGTAGCAGAGGTGTAGTATGAGTAGTGGCATGGAGTGTATCATGTATGCATGGAGTGTAGCTTGTATGCAGGGAGCCTGGCCCATGGCCGGGCTCAGAGAGTAGATACTCTCGAACTCTTCAAAGGTGTATGCAGGGAGTGTAGCAGGTATGCAGGGAGTGTAGAAGGTATTCAGGGAGTGTAGCATGTATGCAGGGAGTGTAGCATGTATGCAGGGAGTGTAGCATGTATGCAGGGAGTGTAGCATGTATTCAGGGAGTGTAGCAGGTATGTAGGGGGTGTAGCAGGTATGCAGGGGGTGTAGCAGGTATGCAGGGAGTGTAGCAGGTATGCAGGGAGTGTAGCATGTATGCAGGGAGTGTAGCATGTATGCAGGGAGTGTAGCAGGTATGCAGGGAGTGTAGCAGGTATGCAGGGAGTGTAACAGGTATGCAGGGAGTGTAGCAGGTATGCAGGGAGTGTAGCAGGTATGCAGGGAGTGTTGCAGGTATGCAGGGAGTGTGGCAGGTATGCAGGGAGTGTGGCATGTATGCAGGGAGTGTAGCATGTATGCAGGGAGTGTAGCATGTATGCAGGGAGTGTAGCATGTATGCAGGGAGTGTAGCATGTATGCAGAGAGTGTAGCATGTATGCAGGGAGTGTAGCATGTATGCAGGGAATGTAGCAGGTATGCAGGGAGTGTAGCATGTATGCAGGGAGTGTATCATGTATGCAGGGAGTGTAGCATGTATGCAGGGAGTGTAGCATGTATGCAGGGAGTGTAGCATGTATGCAGGGAGTGTATCATGTATGCAGGGAGTGTAGCATGTATGCAGGGAGTGTATCATGTATGCATGGAGTGTAGCATGTATGCAGGGGGTGTAGCAGGTATGCAGGGAGTGTAGCAGGTATGCAGGGAGTGTAGCAGGTATGCAGGCAGTGTAGCATATATGCAGGGAGTGTAGCAGGTATGCAGGGAGTGTAGCAGGTATGCAGGGAGTGTAGCAGGTATGCAGGGAGTGTAGCATGTATGCAGGGAGTGTAGCATGTATGCAGGAAGTGTAGCATGTATGCAGGGAGTGTAGCAGGTATGCAGGGAGTGTAGCAGGTATGCAGGGAGTGTAGCATGTATGCAGGGAGTGTAGCATGTATGCAGGGAGTGTAGCATGTATGCAGGGAGTGTAGCAGGTATGCAGGGAGTGTAGCAGGTATGCAGGGAGTGTTGCAGGTATGCAGGGAGTGTGGCAGGTATGCAGGGAGTGTGGCATGTATGCAGGGAGTGTAGCATGTATGCAGGGAGTGTAGCATGTATGCAGGGAGTGTAGCATGTATGCAGAGAGTGTAGCATGTATGCAGGGAGTGTAGCATGTATGCAGGGAATGTAGCAGGTATGCAGGGAGTGTAGCAGGTATGCAGGGAGTGTAGCAGGCATACAGGGAGTGTAGCATGTATGCAGGGAGTGTAGCACGTATACAGGGAGTGTAGCAGGCATGCAGGGAAGTGACCCCAGATAAGGACTTGGTACCTAAATTCCTTATGGAAGGGGATTCCCCTTCCAAAAAATAGGGTCTCTTCCCTCTCCACTTCTCCCTCTCTTCCATCCAGCAACATCAGTCTTCAATAAAGGTAAGTGCCACATAGAGTTCATTCATTTGTGCATGTAAATCTATCTTTTAGGCCCCCCCCCCCCCAAATTTTTTTTTCCAAACTTCTGGAATTCTGGAACGGATTAATTGAATTTCCATTATTTCTTATGGGGAAAATAGTTTTGGTTTTCGCCGATTTTGGTTTTAGCCGATATATCTGGAACGGATTAAAACCGAAAACCGAGGGATGACTGTATGAGTTTGAGTAGTTTTGATGCATTTGGTAGGTCGTTTATGTAAATGAGAAAGAGAAGTGGGCCAAAAACACTTCCCTATGGGACGGCACCCTGTATTAATCATTATGTGAAATGACACCCTGGGTTATTCATTATGTGAGATGACACCCTGTGTTATTCATTACACAAACTTGTATATTTGCCTGATACTTCATTAAAGGCTCTCACTATATCCACCACACATGAGCCACTCTTAAGCTTGTCTAATATCTCAGTTTTCTTCAAAACTCCGACTTAAATGCCTAAACCTTTTCTTGCCACTTTCAGCAACACTGGTATGTCTACTGGTGTCATGATTGCTTGGCAGATACAAGATATGGCAATTAAAACATCGAAACACAATTCACAAACACAGCTAGCTCGAAGGAGAGAATCATACTAGACAAGTATGCACGGAAGGCTGGGATGGGAGTGGCAGGGGATGGTAGTAGGTCTACCCTGCTGAGACTGTGGTCTGACCCACAGCCAGGTGGCAGCCTGAGCTGGGGAAATATTCTGCGGGTAATGCTCCAAATTTTTTTCCCTGCCCACAAACAGATTCATGTTTAGTTAATTTTAAAGTGTTGTATAAAATTATGCCGGTATTTTTCAATAGTGTAATAACCAAAACTTGGCAGATAATTTTTTTTTTTTATTAACACATCAGCTGTTTCCCACCAAGGCAAAAAAAGAAAAACTTTCATCATTCATTCCATCAATGTCTTGCCAGAGGCACCCTTACACAACAGTTATTAAACTGCAATATTAACACCCTCCTTCAGAGTGCAGGCACTGTACTTCCATCTCCAGGACTTAAGTCTGGCCTGCTGGTTTCCTGAATCCCTTCATAAATATTCCTTGCTCACACTCCAACAGCATGTGAAGTCCTAAAATCCATTTTCTCCATTCGATCCTACCTAGCACACTCACACATCTTGCTGGAAGTCCAAGCCCTCACACACAAAGCCTCCTTTACTCCCTCCCTCCAACCTTTCCTAGGCTGACCCCTACTCTGCCTTCCCTCCACTACAGATTTATGCACTCTTGAAGTCATTCAATCTCGTTCCTTCCTCTCTACATGTCTGAGAAACCTCAATAACCCCTCCTCAGCCCTCTGGATAATAGTTTTTGTAATCCCTCACCTCCTCCTGGTCTCCAAACTACAGATTCTCTGTGTATTATATAGCCTCTCCTCACTTAATGACATAGATAAGGGCCTAAGACCCTGTCGGTAAATGATTTCTTCGTTAATCAAGGAATGACCCCTTACTGTCACCACCCCTCCCTCTCCCCACTTTCTCCCTCTTTCTGTATAGCCCCCAGCCCCACACACCCTCAGATACCTCTCCATATATGTCAGTTTTTATTAATTTGAGCATCTTTATTATGTCTGTCTATCTGTCTGCCTGACTGACACATTGACTTGACTGAATGACACACTGACTTGACTGAATGACACACTGATTTGACTGAATGTCACTCTGATTTGACTGAATGACACACTGACTTGACTGAATGACTTACTGACTTGACTGAATGACTTACTGACTTGACTGAATGACTTACTGACTTGACTGAATGACTTACTGATAAAAAAAGTGAATGTTTAGCACATAGCTCATAAGTTTCTATAATGGTCGTGGTCACTTTTTTTTATGGTGTTGTGACAAGTGTCAGATAACTGATGACAGTCAGTGACATTTGATAAATTGCACTGCTGCAGGGAACCCTCTCTTGTGTCATGTTTATTATTATGAAATACGTATAACATTTAACCCTTTGAGGGTCGAGAGGCCCTCTCCCAAACTTGTTCTCAGCGTCGAAAAATTTTCGAAAAAAAAAATTATTTTTTCCTATGAAATCATAGAGAATCTTTTTCCAATCATAATGACACCGAAATTATGAAATTTGATGGAAAACTAACAGAATTATGCTCTCGCAAAGTTAGCTGTATCAGCGATATTTACGCATCGGCGATTTCGCCCACTTTGAGCCTTATTTTTGGCAAATTCCAATGTTTCAGTCTACTCAAATTATAGGTATTTCGCTAGAATTCTATTTTTTCTATAAATTGAGCATAAGAAATTGCCAATTTACCGATTTCAACTGCCCAATAAGGTGGTCAGAAATTGGCAATTTGGCCAATTTCACACAAATTTCAAAAGATTCCAATTTCAAAATAGGGCCCAGAATAAACGAGACAGACATTCCTGGCACTCAAATAACATTTTATCTGTTCATTAGTCACGTCTCCAGGCCCCTCTTACATTACTTTTGCTTTCCCTTTTGAATTTTTATTCTAACAAAAAAATAGAAGATTTACTGTTATGTATACATCTGCATCATTGTAAAAATGGTATAAATAATATCAGTGCACTTGTGCAAGAATATTAGACATGCCAGTTGATGTGTATTGGACGCATGGCGTGATTTGTTTACTCTTGAACATTGGTAAAAATCAAACATTTTTGCTACTTTGCGCTCAGTTTCAATGTACTTGTCATCGTAAAACTAATCAAAATCTTCACTATTTCTATAACATATCTTCCATTCTATCAAACGAGACCAAGAAAACGAGAATACAACCATAAATACCACATGAAAATACACCCAAAAGTCGCTGTTTTAAGCTAAAAAAAACGGTCTGAGTTTTTTTTTCTCATTATGCACTGCGTGCTTCAGGATTTTTTTATACTGCGCACACTGACCACGCAAACCCATTCTTTCATATGTAGGCCTGCCAGCTTTCTTCCACCAGATTTGAAGGTGCTAGAATTTAGGAGTACAAGTACGTGACCGACCATGGCTGCAATGACATACTAGTATGTGACTGACCCTCAAAGGGTTAAAGTGCCCCAGAGCTATTATTATTATTTATATTAAATTATTATTATTATTATTATTATTATTATTATTATTATTATTATTATGATTACCATCAACATACCCTGTTCACTGAGTATAATAATTTCTTAAGCTGCCATGAGAGACAGAAAATGTCAACACACAGACGAACTCCAGCTGATACCACTGTATCTCGAGGTACAGTGGTACCTCGAGTTACGATGGTCCCCAAAATCGCCCTTTTATGTAAGTTTATTTTTTAAATGCTTTGTAGGTATATTTTTGGGGGTGTAAAGGACTAGTCTATTTTACATTATTCCTTATGGGGATAAATTCGTTTGGTAATGGCACTTGAACAGCATTCTCGAACGAAAAAATATCGTAACTCGAGGTACCACTGTACTTCTTTTGTACTTCCATTTTCCTCTTGTTTTTCCTCTACCTGGAGTTTACCTGGAGAGTGTTCCAGGTGTCAATGCCCCACAGCCCGGTCTGTGACCAGGTCTCATGGTGGATCAGGGCCTGATCAACTAGGCTGTTACTGCTGGCCACATGCAGTCCAACGTACAAACCACAGCCTGGCTGGTCAGGTACCGACTTTTGGTGCCTGTCCAGTGCCTGCTTGAAGACAGCCAGGGGTCTATTGGTAATCCCCTTATGTATGCTGGAAGGCAGTTGAACAGTCTTGGGCCCTGACACTTATTGTGTTGTCTCTCAATATGCTAGTGGCACCCCTGCTTTTCAATGGGGAATGTTACATCGTCTGCTGAGTCTTTTGCTTTCATAAGGAGTGATTCTCGTGTGCAAGTTTGGTACTAATCCTCTAAAATTTTCCAAGTACAGTGGTACCTCTACTAGAGCAGCTCCCAACCTGAACAATTATGTAAGTGTATTTTTGTAGGTGCTTTTGCAAGTGTATTTTTTGGGGTCTGAAATGGATTAACCTAATTTTCATTATTTCTTATGGGAACAAATTCCTTCGGTATTGGCACTTGAATAGCCGTCTGGAACGAATTAAGCTCATAAGTAGAGGTACCACTGTATATATAATAATGTATCTCTCCGCCTGCATTCTAGGGAGTACAGGTTTAAGAACTTCAAGCGTTCCCAGTAATTGAGGTGGTTTATCGCAGTTATGCGTGCCGTGAAGGTTCTCAAACATTTTCTAGGTCAGCAATTTCACCTGCCTTGAAAGGTGCAGTTAGTGTGCAGCAATATTCCAGCCTAGATAGAACAAGCGACCTAAAGTGTCAACATGGGCTTGGCATCCCTGGTTTTGAAGGTTCTCATTATTCATCCTGTCATTTTTCTAGCAGATACGATTGGTATAGTGTTATGGTCCTTGAAGGTGAGATCCTCTGACATGATCACTCCCAGGTCTTTGACATTAGTTTTCGCTCTATTGTGTGGTTGGAATTTGTTTTATACTCCGATGAGATTTTAATTTCTCACGTTTTCCATATCGGAGTACTAATTGAAATTTCTCATCATTGAACTTCATATTGTTTTCTGCAGCCCATTTAAAGATTTGGTTGATGTCTGCTTGGAGTCTTGCAGTATCTTAAATGGTGGACACTGTCATGCAGATTCGGGTGTCATCTGCAAAGGAAGACACGGCACTGTGGTTTATATCCCTGTCTATGTCTGATATGAGGATGAGGAACAAGACGGGAGCGAGTACAGGAAATGATAGATCTATCTACCAACTTTTCCTGTTATTCCTTTATCACACATTTTGTGTGCTATTACACCATGGTCACACTTGTCAAAGGCTTTTGCATATTCTGTGTATATAACATCTGCATTCTGTTTGTCTTTTAGAACATACAGGACCTTGTCGTAGTGGTCCAGTAGTTGGGACACACAGGAGCAACCTGCTCTAAACCCATGCTACCCTGGGTTGTGTAATTGATGGGTATCTAGATGAATGGCGATCTTGCTTCTTAGAACTCTTTCAAAGATTTTTATGATATTGGATGTTAGCGCTATTGGTCTGTAGTTCTTTGCTATTGCTTTACTGGCCCCTTTGTGGAGTGGGGCTATGTCTGTAGTTTTTAGTAACTGTGGGACGACCCCAGTGTCCATGCTCCCTCTCCATAGGATGTTAAAAGCTGCTTTTCTTGCAGTTCTTGATGAACATGGAGTTCCATGAGTCTGGGCCTGGAGCGGAGTGCATGGGCATGTCATTTATCGCCTTTTCGAAGTCATTTGGAATCAGGGTAATGTCAGATAGGCTTGCGTCTACCAAGTTCTATGGCGCTCATAAAAAATTCATTTAGGTTTTCGACTCTCAGTCTGGTTAGCGGCTCGCTACAAACTGACTCATACTGGGACTTTAGTAGCTCACTCATTTTCTTGCTGTCATCTGTGTAGGACCCATCTCGTTTAAGTAGGGACCCAATACTGGATGTTGTTCTCGAGGAGCTGAGTCTCGACCCCTGCAACCACAATTAGGTGAGTACAGTGGTACCTCGACTTACGATGGTCCCCAAACTCACCCTTTTATGTAAGTTTATTTTTTTAAATGCTTTTTTAAGTGTAATTTTGGGGGTCTAAAAGAACTAGTCTATTTTACATCATTCCTTATGGGGATAAATTCGTTTGGTAATGGCACTTGAAGAGCATTCTGGAATGAAAAAATATCGTAAGTCGAGGTACCACTGTACTTTGGGTTTCTTTCAATTTAATTTATGGCATTTTAGTTCTTCCCACATTTCTTGATTCCTGTAAGATTCATTTAGTTTTAGTTCGATGTTTGCTATTTCTCTGACCAGTGTCTCCCTAAGTATTTCAGATATATCGGCCTCTTGTAGCTTCTCTGTTATTCTTTGCCTTCACCTGTATAGGGAGTGCCTCTCTCTTTCTAGTTTACATCTTCTCCTCCTTTTCCTTAAGGGAATTTGCCTTGAGCAAACCTCAAGTGCGACAGAGTTAATTTGTTCTAGTGTGAGGGAAAAGTGGATTTTAAATGGGGATTAGGGTTGTTCAGACACCCTGGGGATCATTAGCTAGTTTCATCCTCTGCTTCCATCTAGCAGGCTGAGACAAACCTCCAGTTCCTGGCTGTCTGATGTGTTTTAGGCTACTCCTGGTAGTAGACCTTTGGTGTGGGTAGTTGGGAGAATCACTTCACCTCCTCTCTTCTCCTGATTAGCTCTGCTGCTGGTCTGATCAGCCCGAACAAAGCTGAGATTTACAAGAGACAGATTGTCCAATCCGACTTAGAGTACTTCGTCAACTCAACCTCTACCACGCTCCATACGTACTTCGACCAGTGGCATAGAAGACCCCTACATCTGCCCAGAATAACCATCATCATTCCAAACATCAGAGACTATCCTGGGCCTTAGTCTCCTAATTCACCTTGCCAGAACCACATCGGCCATTATTTTTTACTTTTATTTTATTTTTTTTGTAATAAACCCAGAAAAACCTTTCTCATTATTATACCAAAGAGTCCATTATTCATTTATTTATTTTTCCATTAATTTTTTGTTCAGGTGGGAAGGATTCCCTGACAATGGCGACCTTCCAGGATCTGGATTTAGTGGCAACAACTTCCTTTTTGGTTCAACTGGTTTGTGATTATAACATTTAAAATTGTAAAGGGTGAGTTGGTATCAGTAAGGTGTCAAGTCATTACGGGTTAGTCTTTGACTTAACGTTGTTTGGTTCTTGGGTTTTTAGAAGTTTGCTCATTTTTTTGGATCTGGGAACTTCCATAATAACCCCTACTGGGTGAACTGTGTTAATTTATCTTATTAGGCTATTAGCCCACTAGAGTTTCTTCCAAGTTGAAAATAGTATTTCATTTTCTTCTTGGGGAAGGTTGAAAGTGGGGACAAAGTCCCTTTTGAAACAGTCATTTCAGTTATTATTTGAGTTTGGTTTGTGAAACATTTTTTTTTTGATGGATTCTTTAAATTTCTGGTTGAGGGCTGAAAAGACATGGATTTACAGGTCAGGATCTTGATAGCCATATTACTGTACTGCAAAAATGGATATAGAAGAAAAAAGGAACAGGAAAGACTAGCTCTAGAAGAGAAAAAGAACAGGAAAGACACTTTGGGAAAAAGCAAGAACAGGAAAGACTAGCTCGAGAGAAAAAGGAACAGGAAAGATTAGCTTGAGAAGAGAAAAAGGAACAGGAAAGACTAGCTCGAGAGGACAAAAATGAACAGGAAAGGATAGCTAGAGAAGACAGAGTTCAGGCAAGGGAAGTGGCCTTCAAGATGAAAGAGATTGAAGAACAAGCAAAGCAGGAGAGTTAGAACAGTTAAGGTTGGAATTGGAAACCAAGAAGGTAGAGCTATCTAAGCATAAAATAGATGAAGGGGTACTAGAATACCCTACCCATGAATCTAATATTAGGATGCCTCAAATACCACCTTTCACAGAGCAGGATGACATCGCAGCATATATTACCAGATTCGAGAACACTGCCACACTCTGTGAGTGCCCTCAGATTCATGGTCTACTAGGCTTGGATTACTTCTCTCAGGTACAGCTTTAAATGTATATTCCACCTTACCAGCTGAAATAATAACTGATTATCCTCTTCTAAAGAAAGCCCTACTTCAAGCTTTCATAAAAACCACTCACCATTACAGGTCTGAGTTTTGTCACACTAGAATATCCCCCAATCAGAATTACATGCAGTATCTGACAACACTTTTCAGATTGTTTGATTGTTGGATTGATAGTGCCGAAGTCGACCATGACTTTGAGTCATTACGTGACCTGATGGTAAGAGACCAATTCCTTTCTTCTGTAAACTCTGACTTACGTATCTTTATCAAAGATTGGGACGTTCACACGGCTGCAGAAATGGCACAAGCCACAGATATATATGCCTGCACACATAATAACTACCCTGAGGAGCATAGTAGATATAAATCTGTTGTGCCTAAACAATCTGAGTTATCCAAACCCTTCACCTCTAAGAAATTCCCAGTAAAATGTTACAACTCTAAAGAATTGGGACACAGACGTCCAGACTGTCCCTAGAAAAAGGTGTTAATATTGGAAAGTGTTTTACCGAAGTTAATATTAACGCACCTTTTAGCGAAGGTACTGTTAATGGTATGAATGTTTCCATTCTTAGAGATGCTGGATGTTCTTGTATTGTTATCTAAAGTAAACCTTTTCCTAATTTAGATTCAGCTCAGTATAAAACTACTAAATTAATTGACTATTTAGGTAGAAGTGATTATTTCCTACTATCAGATGTTTCATTAGGTGCAAATGGTTTACTGGTTGGGTGGAGGCAGTAGTTGCCCCTATAACTTCATGTTCTGTTTTGGTAGGGAACATAGAAGGGGCTCCCTTCCCATCTGAATTAGACTATGTGGGGTATTCAAGAGATTTCGAGAAGGATATTAAACTTAATTCCTCTCTTCCTTCCCTCATATCTCCAATGGTCAAAATGGCAATTTTTTTCAGTTCCATTTGCTAGAGTTGCAGTGGACATACAGTCATCCCTCGGTTTTCGGTTTTAATCCGTTCCAGATGGATCGGCTAAAACCAAAATTGGCGAAAACCAAAACTAATAATCCATTCCAGAATTCCAGAAATTTGGAAAAAACAAAAATTTGGGGGTCTTAAAGATAGATTTACATGCACAAATGAATGAACTCTATGTGGCACTTACCTTTATTGAAGACTGATGTTGCTGGATGGAAGAGAGGGAGGAGTGGAGAGGGAAGAGACCCTATTTTTTTGGGGGGAACCTTTCCCTAAGGAATTTAGGTACCAATCCTTATGGGGTTCTTCCTGCATGCCTGCCACTCCCGCATACTTTACACTCCCTGCATACTTACACTCCATGCATACTTTTACTCCCCCCCATGCTACACTCCCCCATACCCACCCCCCATACCTGCTCCCTCCCCCCCATACCTGTACACTCCCCGCATACCTGCTAAATCCCCCCATACCCCCACTCCCCCATACCCCACTCCCCGCATACCTGCTACACTCCCGCATACCCTACACTCCCGATACCTGCACACTCCCCGCATACCCCCCCACACTCCCTGCATCCTGCTACACTCCCCCATACCTGCTACACTCCCTGCATACCTTCTACACTCCCTGCATACCTGCCACTCCCCCCATACCTGCACACCCTGCATACCTGCTAATCCGCATACCTGTACACCCCGCATACCTGCTACACTCCCCGCCTGATACACTCCCTGCATTCTGCTACACCCCCCCATACCTGCTCCTCCCTGCATACCCTTTCCCCGCAAAACCGCTACACTCCCTGCATACCTGCTACACTCCCTGCATACGTACACTCCCTGCATACCTGCTACACTCCCTCCCTTTCCTGCTACACTCCCTGCATACCTGTACACTCCCTGCCCTACCCCCCTGCAACCTGCCCCCCTCTCAAAGCACCCCTGCATTCATGCACACTTTCTGCATACATGTTACACTCCCCGCAACATGCTACACTCCTGCATCCTCTACACTCCCTGCCATCTACACTCCTCATGCCTGCTACACTCTTAAACTCCATGTGTTTCTCACTTTTTTTCCAAAGAACTTGCACTAGGAGCCTTTGGGGCCCCTGGTGCATTTAGAGTCACCCAAAAACAAGGGGCCCAAAAAAATGAATTGTTAATAAATGTTTTGTATAAACCCCGGGGTGATGCTCACTGAAGCATAAACAATGTAGACTGCATGACAATGGTGGGGGGTGCTGGGGGGGCGGGGGG
>WNWK01029988.1:0-23879 GCA_009830355.1 Cherax destructor
CAGGGTGGAAAAACTTACAGGAGGAGGTTGCATTTGCCTGTTTTCATATGGGCACGACATTTTCTGGGGTGATCATAATTGCATGTCCCATCTGATTTCCCAGATTTTCCATGCCTGCAGATACCAAGTGCATAATATTCACATAGGCCTGGTTTCTGTTTGCCCTGTTTTTTTGTGACTGTGTTCCCCATTGGTGGGTGTGTTCCTGTCTCGTGTCTGTCTTTGTTACTAGTGCTAACAATGGAGCCTTCAACTGTTTCCGGTAATTTTTCTTCAGTATTTCCCTGGGCATCCCCTTGTTTACTATCGACCATGGTATTGCTAGTTTGTAGCACTGTTTTTTGTGTGTCCTTGTCTATACCTGTTTCCCCATCATTTATTTCACTAGAGCTCCTGTCCCTCTTCAGGGCACCATCATATATTTTTCCATTCTTACATTTACTGTCAACCATTTTAACATCTGTACCAGGGGTGGTAGCACCATCTGACCCTGATTTTTTACTTTCCCAACTGTTATAGAAAGCTGTCATGTTTTTTTATGAAGTCCGATTTGGTGTTGTCATCTTTTAATATCGATGTGATTTTATTCCACTGTTCGGTCTCATTTGGACATACCCAAAAACACTTCCCTTGTTTAATATCTCGGGTAGTAGAGTCTTGAATGTCTACACAAGGGGCTTGCAGCTCCTACTGTGACGGGCGGCCGTACCTCTGGCACCCTGGACCAGGCAGAACTACAAAGGGATCTGGACAGGCTGCAAGCCTGGCCCAGCAATTGGCTCCTGGAGTTCAACCCCACCAAGTGCAAAGTCATGAAGACTGGGGAAGAGCAAAGAAAACCGAAGACGGAGTACAGTCTTGGGGGCCAGAGACTACAAACCTCAATCAAGGAAAAAGATCTTGGGGTGAGTATAACACCAGGCACATCTCCTGAGGCGCACATTAACCAAATAAATGCTGCAGCATATGGACGCCTAGCAAACCAAAGAACAGCATTCCGACACCTTAATAAAGAATCGTTCAGGACCATGTACACTGTGTACGTTAGGCCCATACTAGAGTATGCAGCACCAGTTTGGAACCCACATCTAGCCAAGCACGTAAAGAAGCTAGAGAAAGTGCAAAGGTTTGCAACAAGACTATTCCCGGAGCTAAGGGGTATGTCCTACAAGGAGAGGTTAAGGGAAATCGACCTGACGACACTGGAGGACAGAAGAGATAGGGAAGACATGATAACGACATATAAGATACTGAGAGGAATTGACAAGGTGGACAGAGACAGAATGTTCCAGAGATGGGACACAGCAACAAGGGGACACAGTTGGAAGTTAAAGACTCAGATGAATAACAGAGATGTTAGGAAGTATTTCTTCAGTCACAGAGTGGTCGGGAAGTGGAATAGTTTGGGAAGCGATGTAGTGGAGGCAGGTTCCATACATAGTTTTAAGAAAAGGTATGATAAAGCTCATGGCACAGGGAGAGTGACCCAGTAGCGGCTAGTGAATAGTCGAGGCCAGGAGCTATGACTCGACCCCTGCAACCACAACTAGGTGAGTACAACTAGGTGAGTACACACACACACACATATGAAAGGCCCTTTGGAGCTAGTGATCATTTGGTTCTGCATTTTTATTATATACTTGAGCTACAAGTGGAGAGGGGAGCAGGAATAGGAAGGGATAAACGAAACTACAAAAGGGGAGACTACACAGGCATGAGGAACTTCCTACAAGACGTTAAGTGGGAGAGAGAATTGGCAGGAAAAACAGTAAAATAAATGATGGAATATGTGACAACCAAATGCAAAGAGGCAGAGGAGAGGTTTGTCCCCAAGGGAAACAGAAGTAACGGGAAGACCAGAACGAGTCCTTTGTTCACCCAGAGGTGTAGGGAGGCAAAAACTAAGTTCACTAGAGAATTGAAAAATTACAGAAGACAAAGGACCCAGGAAAATAAAGAGATTAGCCGAAGAGCCAGAAACGAATATGCACAGGTAAGAAGGGAAGCTCAGAGACACTATGAAAATGATATAGCATCAAAAGTCAAGACTGACCCGAAGCTGTTGTATAGCCACATCAGGAGGAAAACAACAGTCAAGGACCAGGTAATAAGGCTGAGGAAGGAAGATGGAGAGTTCACAAGAAACGACCAAGAGGTATATGAGGAGATCAACATGAGATTTAAAGAAGTATTTACAGAGGAGACAAGAAGGACTGGAGTTTACCTGGAGAGAGTTCCAGGGGTCAACGCCCCTGCGGCCCTGTCTGTGACCAGGCCTCATGTTGGATCAGAGCCTGATCAACCAGGTTGTTACTGCTGGCCGCACGCAGTCCAACGTACGAACCACAGCCTGGCTGGTCAGGCACCTGTCCAGTGCCTGCTTGAAGACAGCCAGGGGTCTATTGGTAATCCCCCTTATGTATGCTGGGAGGCAGTTGAACACTCTTGGGCCCCTGACACTTACTGTGTTGTCTATCAACGTGCTAGTGGCACCCCTGCTTTTCATTGGGGGGATGCTACATCGTCTGCCGAGTCTTTTGCTTTCGTAGGGAGTGACACTCGTGTACAAGTTTGGTACTAATCCCTCTAGGATTTTCCAAGTGTATATAAAAATGTATCTCTCCCGCCTGCGTTCCAGGGAGTACAGGTTTAGGAACTTCAAGCGTTCCCAGTAATTAAGGTGGTTTATTACAGTTATGCGTGCCGTGAAGGTTCTCTGTATATTTTCTAGGTCAGCAATTTCACCTGCCTTGAAAGGTGCTGTTAGTGTGCAGCAATATTCCAGCCTAGATAGAACAAGCGACCTGAAAAGTGTCAACATAGGTTTGGCATCCCTTGTTTTGAAGGTTCTCATTATCCATCCTGTCACTTTTCTGACAGATGCGATTGCTACAGTGTTATGGTCCTTGAATGTGAGATCCTCTGTCATGATCACTACCAGGTCTTTGACGTTAGTTTTTAGCTCTATTGTGTGGTTGGAATTTGTTTTATACTCCGATGAGATTTTAATTTCCTCACGTTTTCCATATCGGAGTAATTGAAACTTCTCATCATTGAACTTCATATTGTTTTCTGCAGCCCATTTAAAGATTTGGTTTATGTCTGCTTGGAGACTTTTAGTGTCTTCAATAGTGGACACTGTCATGCAGATTCGGGTGTCATCTGCAAGGAATTCAAGGAATTCAGAATAGGAGAGGTATACTAACAAGTGCTGGATGAAATACACACAACTGAGGAGGAGGTGAAGAAGCTGTTATGTGAACTCGATACCTCAAAAGCGGTGGGACCTGACAACATTTCTCCGTGGGTCCTTAGAGAAGGAGCAGAGATGTTAAATGTGCCACTAACAAAAATCTTCAACACATCCATTGAAACTGGGCAACTACCTGAGGTGTGGAAGATGGCAAATGTAGTCCCAATTTTTAAGAAAGGAGACAGACACGAGGCATTAAACTACAGACCTGTGTCACTGACGTGTATAGTATGCAAAGTAATGGAGATCATCAGGAGGAGAGTGGTGGAGCACCTAGAAAGACACAAGCTTATAAATGACAACCAGCACGGTTTCAAGGAAGGAAAATCCTGTGTCACAAACCTACTGAAGTTTTATGACAAGGTAACAGAAGTAAGACACGAGAGAGAGGGGTGGATAGACTGCATTTTCTTGGACTGCAAGAAGGCGTTCGACACAGTTCCTCACAAGAGGTTAATGCAAAAGCTAGAGGATCAGGCACACGTAACAGGAAAGGCACTGCAATGGATCAGAGAATATCTGACAGGGAGGCAACAACGAGTCATGGTACGTGACGAGGTGTCAGAGTGGGCACCTGTGACGAGTGGTGTTCCACAAGGGTCAGTCCTAGGACCTGTACTGTTTTTGGTATATGTGAATGACATAACAGAAGGGATAGACTCAGAAGTGTCCATGTTTGCAGATGATGTGAAGTTAATGAGAAGAATTAAATCATTTGAGGATCAGGCAGGACTACAAAGAGACCTAGACAGGCTACAAGCCTGGTCCAGTAAATGGCTCCTTGAATTTAACCCTGCCAAATGTAAAGTTCTGAAGATCGGAGAAGGGCAAAGAAGACCGCAGACAGAGTATAATCTAGGTGGCCAAAGACTGCAAACCTCACTCAAGGAAAAAGATCTTGGGGTGAGTATAATACCGAGCACATCTCCTGAGGCACACATAAATCAGATAACTGCTGCAGCATACGGGCGGCTGGCAAACCTAAGAATATCGTTCCAATACCTCACTAAGGAATCATTGAAGACTCTGTACACCACATACGTCAGGCCCATACTGGAGTATGCAACACCAGTTTGGAACCCACACTTGGTCAAGCACGTCGGGAAATTAGAGAAAGTGCAAAGGTTTGCAACAAGACTAGTCCCAGAGCTAAGGGGATTGTCCTACGAAGAAAGGTTAAGAGAAATCGGCCTGACGACACTAGAGGACAGGAGGGTTAGGGGATACATGATAACGACATATAAAATACTGCGAGGAATAGATAAGGTGGACAGAGACAAGATGTTCCAGAGAGGGGACACAGAAACAAGGGGTCACAATTGGAAGTTGAAGACTCCTATGAGTCAAAGGGATGTTAGGAAGTATTTCTTCAGTCATAGAGTTGTCAGGAAGTGGAATAGCCTAGAAAGTGATGTAGTGGAGGCAGGAACCATACATAGTTTTAAGACGAGGTTTGATAAAGCTCATGGAGCAGGGAGAGAGGACCTAGTAGCAATCAGTGAAGAGGCGGGGCCAGGAGCTATGAACCGACCCCTGCAACCACAGATAGGTGAGTACAAATAGGTGAGTACACACGTGTGTGGTAATGCTTTATTTACAGGGAGCAAAGTCGGGGTATTTTTCCAGAATGGTCTGTAATATACCTCTGTGGATTAAGTAAGTAAATTTATTCAGGTATACACAAATACATTTACATAGATTATCATACATAGCAGCATATGTGTAGAGAACCTAGGATAACCCAAAAAGTCAGACAGAGTGACTTATTTCCATTGTGGTCCTTTTAGTACCTTAATATTATACATTGTAGGAGATATATGTTATTATATTATAAAGGATATATGCATACTAGGAATAAGGTAAAAAGAGTTATTTACATTTACATGTGTGTTAGAAAAAAGAAATAAAAAAAATCATTCTCCTCCCTTTCTGTGGCTACATTCATTAGGCACCTTTCGGCTCTCTTCTTGAACTGGCTCATGCTACGACTGCCTTTGACATGTGCAGGCAGTCTGTTTTATTCCTTTATTGCTGTACAATAAAAGGTGTTTGAAGCCTGGCCACTGACTGTGGGTACTACAAAGTTGTGCTCTCTCCCCCTAGTACTATGACTGCTTTGGTTCCCAGCCTTGACAAAATTGGTAGCAAGATAGTCTGGACACTGTTTGTGACATATCTTGAACATTTCTGAGTGAGTTGTCTCTGAATTCATTAATTTTATCGAATTCCATCTGTCAAAGTTTACATTTTGTTTGGTCTTCATCTTGTGGTGGTGATTTAATTATCCTGCCAAAGATACTAATAACCCAGCCGGAGGCGGGCAGTAGTAACATCCAAGTCTGCTTATTTTGTGAGCGGAGCTTATGCATAGTCTGGCAATTAATCAGGAACCGTCTGGGAACATAGGCAGGAATTCCGGCTCTGGAAAGAGGTAGGAGAAAATACTTCAATATAAGCCTAATATAAACTCTACGGCTTGTTTATCTATCAGAATTTGTCTAATATGACATGATAAACACTATAAATAACGTAGAACCAGGCACCAGTCACCAACAACAAGGCTGCTCCTATATTTTGCCATTTCCTGAGCCGTTGAGACTCCAGCAATAACCTATTTGCAAGAACTGTTGCAACAACATATATAAAAACTTGTCTTGGGACTGCCCCCTTGTAAGCTGCACTCTGTACAAGCGCTGTTGACACCGACACTCTGAGACGCTTCTCTCAGACTTACAAGTGGCTATGGGACAAATTTCTAGCTAACTACAGCCGAAAGAATTCCCCACTACATGCACGATTTTGAAAGGGTTTAACTTACTTGATGGAGTAGAAATGTCTCCTAGTCTTCCACTCTCTCTAAGTCTAAAACCCCCTCCAAACACCATGTGTAGGAAAGGACCTTAATCTGCAAAATTTAAGTGGTATTAGTGTCCTGCCTGCACCTCAGAGTTCCCTGGTTTCAAAGGACATCCCTTAAGCTATATATGCAGTAAGTGACACTAGCTTCCTGACAAATACTTAAGGGGGATTGCCCACAATTATTACCTTATAGTGGGCATTCGCCCACTTATAACCCACAGCTCAAATAACCCCACCTTACTCCGAATATCGCCGGCCAGCTTTACTAAGAGAAATGCAGAGTGTATTGTCTTACTGTGGGGGCCTGGGCCAGAGACGAATATCCACAGTACGTTGGGAAGCCTCTGTGATTCTTGGTTCCCATGCAAGTATTTTGAAGACACGTGGGGGACTGAGCTCTAGCTCTTAGTACCCTGTTAACACCACGACGTTCAGTGCAAGAAGAAAGAAGTAGCGCTCTCTCCCACTTAGATTCAAGTGTGGAGCTGCCATTTCTCTCTAGCTAACATAACCTAATGTACCTATTTAAGGCTTATATCTACCTATATTAAGGTGCTAGAACTACATTATTAATATCTAACGTTGCCTCAATAATCCTACTATTAGTTACTAACTGTACAAACTTGCCTAGGTCTTCCTAGGATAATAAATCTATCAATTAGTATGTACGGAATTGTTACCTCTGCCAACTTGAATGTGTAGGTTTGTTTTGGTTGGGTGTGTGGGTTCATAAACTCCGAGGGCTTATTCGTGGTATGTCTAAGGCGCCATACGGCTCATTTACCCTGTGGAACTTGAGCGACTCAAAAAAGTTTCCACAACATACAAGGAACTTACAGTGACAAGAAAACTGACGGTGACTACAGTGAAATAGACCAAATATGACCAAAAGAGGAAACCGGCATTCAAATACCAGACCCGCTACCAGACGTACAATCCTGACAAGCAACGTTTCCTACTACACTGAAGTGACTGACTCCCATATCAACTGCACAGTGTTCAATGTGAAGTCAACATAAGGGAAAACCTAATCAACAAAATACAAGGAAACTGACAGGGCTGTAATGTAGTGCAGTGTCGATTTTTTTCCCCTCAGTGCCAGGTGAGGGAACGAAGTGATCATTTAAACATTGCTGACTGACATTCAATCACCAGCTACTGCCAGATGTACAACTACGACGCGACATTCTAATTTTACTGACAGTACCTGACCATCATATCAACTGTAGCAGTGTTAATGGGAGGGAAACACAGGAGAAACCGATAAATCTACAAAAGAAACTCCAGGAAACTGTCAGGCTATACCAGAGGTTCTCCCTCAGTGCTAAATGTGGGAAAGAAGTGAATAGTTAACCAACCAAGGATATTTTTAATAGCAGACTTCCATTTTTATGACCAGTGTACATTAGGAGGGAAACATAGGAGAAAACGCCAAATCTAACGACATAACTCCAAGGAATCTGTCAGGAGCAGTGGCCGTTTTTTTCCCTCACTGCTTTTAAAAATGGCTGACACATCAACTCTACGAGGAATAGCAACAACGACGAGCCCCGCTATATGGGATTGATGGGGCTGTGTACGGATATCGCCTTTGAAAAACTTCTTTTTACACTGCCAGGATGGAAATGAGTTAGAAGTGTGGTAGGGGAAGCCGGACTATGAAGTGAGGAGTGAAGAGGGTTTACGAAGTAAGGTGGCAAGTGAGGGGTAATCCAGGTATGTGATAAAAGAAAATTTACTAGTAACCAGTGGTGATTTTTAGAGTAGATACTAGGCATTGCTAGGTGTCTGATAGTCAGTGGTTTCTTTTTAATAAAAAGTAAAGAAAACAAATTTTTGTTGTGAAATGATTAAAGAGTGAAGAGTAACTATGTCTGGCATCAGAGGGGTTCAGGCTGCCATAATGATATTCATCATTATTGTGCATTTCTCGAAAGAAGGAAATCAGTCATGGGGTCTGGAAAAGGTGAATGAGGTGATAGCTCCCTGGAAAGTGAAAACCCAACAGTGGCCATCATACCAGAAACGTTAGTGCCACTATCGCCGCAAGGTTTGGCAACCCCACATCTCCAAAACAAAACAATGGCGCACAGCTTTTATAGTGGCGCTATTAAGTGGCGATATTCATACTAATCCAGGACCTCAATGTATGGTACAGGTGCAAAACAGACAGATAAGTCTGCACAGGCAATAGAACCATTATTATATCAGACACCACCAGACATTTGTATACACTGTACTAAGGTACGAAAGAAGAACAGTAAACTTACCGGATATAAATTGTGCAAAGGTTGGGTGCATAATGGATGTGTGTTCAATTATGGTAATGGTGCCAGATTTCATTTTGTTTGTAACAAATGCACTTTGGCACAGTTACCCTTTAACAATGATGACATTGATTTACATATTTGTAATGCTAGTGACCCCTTACCATATATTGATGATTATGTCTGTTTTATAACAACAGGTCTTCACTTTGTTCATGTCAACGCAAGATCACTTCTTCCAAAATTGACAGAGATTAGGATTCTAGCTAACAGAACTAGAGCGGCAGTTATATCCATCTCGGAATCCTAAATTGGATGAAACGGTGACTGACGGCGAGGTCAAAATAGAAGGTTACAATATAAAACGCTTAGATAGGAATAGAAAAGGTGGTGGGGTATGTGCCTACATAAGGAACGACTTAGTCTATAATCTAAGACCTCAAGGCAGCACACCCGTTCGCCATAAGAGCCGAGCTGCGAATGATCTTGTATTCACCTTGAATAGTTTGGACATCGAGGATATCACGTATGAAAGGCCCCTTGGAGCTAGTGATCATTTGGTTCTGTGTTTTGATTATATAGTTGAGCTACAAGTGGAGAGGGGAGCAGGGATAGGAAGGGAGAAACGAAACTACAAAAGGGAGGACTACACAGGCATGAGGAACTTCCTACAAGACGTTCAGTGGGAGAGAGAATTGGCAGGAAAACCAGTAAAAGAAAGGATGGAATATGTGACAACCAAATGCAAAGAGGCAGAGGAGAGGTTTGTCCCCAAGGGAAACAGAAGTAATGGGAAGACCAGAACGAGTCCTTGGTTCACCCAGAGGTGTAGGGAGGCAAAAACTAAGTGCACTAGAGAATGGAAAAAGTACAGAAGACAAAGGACCCAGGAAAATAAAGAGATTAGCCGAATAGCCGGAAACGAATATGCACAGGTAAGAAGGGAAGCTCAGCGACAATATGAAAATGATATAGCATCAAAAGTCAAGTCTGACCCGAAGCTGTTGTGTAGCTACATCAGGAGGAAAACAACAGTCAAGGACCAGGTAATCAGGCTGAGGAAGGAAGGTGGGGAGTTCACAAGAAACAACCAAGAGGTATGGGAGCTCAACATGAGATTTAAAGAAGTATTTACAGAGGAGACAGGAAGGACTCCAGGAATTCAAAATAGGGAGGTTTACCAACAAGTGGTGGATGAAATACACACAACCGAGGAGGAGGTGAAGTAGCTGTTATGTGAACTCAATACCTCAAAAGCGGCGGGACCTGACAACATTTCTCTGTGGGTCCTTAGAGAGGGAGCAGAAATGTTGTGTGTGCCACTAACAAAAATCTTCAACACATCCATTGAAACTGGGCAACTACCTGAGGCATGGAAGATGGCAAATGTAGTCCCAATTTTTAAGAAAGGAGACAGACACGAGGCATTAAACTACAGATCTGTGTCACTGACGTGTATAGTATGCAAAGTCATGGAGAAGATCATCAGGAGGAGAGTGGTGGAACACCTAGAAAGACACAAACTTATAAACGACAATCAGCATGGTTTCAGGGAAGGAAAATCCTGTGTCACAAACCTACTGGAGTTTTATGACAAGGTAACAGAAGTAAGACACAAGAGAGAGGGGTGGATAGACTGCATTTTCTTGGAGTGCAAGAGGGCGTTCGACACAGTTCCTCACAAGAGGTTAATGCAAAAGCTAGAGGATCAGGCACACGTAACAGGAAAGGCACTGCAATCGAGGTGTCAGAGTGGGCACCTTTGACGAGTGGGGTTCCACAAGGGTCAGTCCTAGGACCTGTACTGTTTTTGGTATATGTGAATTACATAACAGATGGGATAGACTCAGAAGTGCCCCTGTTTGCAGATGATGTGAAGTTAATGAGAAGAATTAAATCAGTCGAGGATCAGGCAGGACTACAAAGAAACCTGGACAGGCTACACGCCTGGTCTAGTAACTGGCTCCTTGAATTTAACCCTGCCAAATGTAAAGTCATTAAGATCGGAGAAGGGCAAAGAAGACAGTAAACAGAGTATAGTCTAGGTGGCCAAAGAGTGCAAGCCTCACTCAAGGAAAAAGATCTTCGGATGAGTATAAATCCGAGCACATCTCCTGAGGCACACATCAATCAGATAACTGCTGCAGCATACGGGTGGCTGGCAACCCTAAGAATATCGTTCCAATAACTCACTAAGGAATCGTTGAAGACTCTGTACACCATATACGTCAGGCCCATACAGGAGTATGCAGCACCAATTTGGAACCCACACCTGGTCAAGCACGTCAAGAAATTAGAGAAAGTGCAAAGGTTTGCAACAAGACTAGTCCCAGAGCTAAGGGGATTGTCCTACGAAGAAAGGTTAAGGGAAATCGGCCTGACGACACTAGAGGACAGGAGGGTTAAGGGAGACATGATAACGACATATAAAATACTGCGAGGAATAGATAAGGTGGACAGAGACAAGATGTTAAAGAGAGGGGACACAGAAACAAGGTGTCACAATTGGAAGTTGAAGACTCCTATGAGTCAAAGGGATGTTAGGAAGTATTTTTTCAGTCATAGAGTTGTCAGGAAGTGGAATAGTCTAGAAAGCGACGTAGTGGAGGCAGGAACCATACATAGTTTTAAGACAAGGTTTGATAAAGCTCATGAAGCAGGGAGAGAGAGGACCTAGTAGCAATCAGTGAAGAGGCGGAGCCAGGAGCTATGACTCGACCCCTGCAACCACAAATAGGTGAATACACATGTGTGTGGTAATGCTTTATTTACAGGGAGCAAAGTCAGGGTATTTTTCCAGAATGGTCTGTAATATACCACTGTGGATAAAATACTTTGACATATCTTGAACATTTCTGAGTAAGTTGTCTCTGAATTCATTATTTTTTTTATATATATATTTTATTTAAAAGACATATTTCATCATACATAGTAATAATACACTAAAAAAAATCATAACCAAAAGTAACAAGTACTCCCAGAAGGATATAACACGTAACAGTACATTAGTTACCCACACTAACTGACATTACGAATACAGTAAATTTTAACATGACATTCACTATAAATGTAAACTTGACTACAAAACAATGACCATACAAGGTTCATACACCGTAAACCTTAAATAACATCTCACACCCAAAAGGCTCAAATCAAACAGTGGGATGTAAACAAACCCCACTTACCATAATGACAAAAACAGAAATTAATTATATTTATGAAACATAGAAAACTTTACACTTCAACCCCAACACCTATTTTTTTTTTTTTTTTTTTTTATAAAAATAATAAATTTGTACAATCATACATTACACAACCCAACAACAAGAGATAATAAAACAAGTCCCATGATACATTAACTCATAGCATAAGGAAGAATACACATAATCCTTGAATAAAAGCAGGACTTATCACGATAATAACAAAATGAGTCGTCCACCGTCAACCTCCCCCTCCCCCCACAACACAACATACACTTTCCCACTCTACATTCATGCCTAAATGCAACCAAGACAAACACTCTCTCAACCTCACCCCATCTTACGTAAATAGCCCCTTCATCTTAGCACACTTCCCACCCCAATAACCCCCACCGTAAGTTCCCTATAACCAGTAGTAAAAACCTAGCCCACCCCTCCCCATATAATAACCTGTTTCAACATTTCCTTCTATACATAGCTGCAGCAATAGCCCTTATCCGAACACTCCCAGGTAGTTCCCTCAAAGCCCAAGATACAGTCACAAAATCCACTGCCAAATACATGAGCCCCCTCCTAACACATCCCTCCACCCCCTATATCTAAACACATAAACCTCAATGCATTAATCCCCCTCCCCATTTATCTTACTACTCCCCACCCAATACCGGACGTCCTCTAGTTGATCACAAAAATATAACCCATGATACATCATTAATTTTATCCCATTCCTTCTGGCAAAGTTTACATTTTGTTTGGTCTACATCTTGTGGTGGTGATTTAATTAACCTGCCAAAGATACTAATAACCCAACCGGAGGCGGGCTGTAGTGACATCCAAGTCTGCTTATTTTGTGGGTGGAGCTTATGCATAGTCTGGCAATTAATCAGGAACAGTCTGGGAACATTAGCAGGAATTCCGGCTCTGTAAAGAGGTAGGAGAAAATACTTCAATATAAGCTAATAAAAACTCTACAGCTTGTTTATCTATCAGAATTGGTCTAATATGACATGATTAACACTATAAATAATGTAGAACTATAATATATACTATAGAATGAATATAATAGGCTGTTAGGCCCCTATCTAACATGGCTGCTAGGTAGTTTACCTGCCGGCTCGCGGTCACTGGTGATGTCATCAAATGTGATGTTGGACTGCCGAGCCGGCTGGACCTACAGTGTCAACCAGACTCTCCCAAGGAGAGTGCTAACCAGACTCACCCATATACACCACTGGAGAGTGTTAACTGGACTCTCCACATACACCATTGGAGAGTGTAGACTCTACCCTGCACTTGGAGAGTGTACTGTACCTTGGAGAGTGTACATGTCCTGCGATAGAGACGGCAGCGACAATGTAGTACCTGAAACTGTACCTGAAACTGTACCCGGAGTGTTGAAACTGTACCTGAAATAGTATCAGTTTGTAGTGTCACTGAGTTGTAGTGTCACTGAGTTGTAGTGTCACTTGAGTTGTAGTGTCACTGGTGTTTACCCAAAGAGCATTCAGGTGATGTGTGTCAGGTGACTCCCTTAATGTACAGGGTGTAGTGACATTTGGTGGCACGACACAAGTGGAATGGTCATGTGATTTTGTGTTATTGTCGGATGACGCGGTGACAAGGTTTTTTAGAGACGGAGTCGTGACACAGGGGGCGTGCCACGTGGCACAGAGAAGGTGCCGTGTGACACAAGCGAAGGAGTGTTGTGTAACACAGAGACAAGGGTGTCTGCTGCAGCATACGGGCGGCTGGCAAACCTAAGAATATCGTTCCAATAAGTCACTAAGGAATCGTTGAAGACTCTGTAAACCATATACGTCAGGCCCATACAGGAGTATGCAGCACCAATTTGGAACCCACACCTGGTCAAGCACGTCAAGAAAATAGAGAAAGTGCAAAGGTTTGCAACAAGACTAGTCCCAGAGCTAAGGGGATTGTCCTGAAAAGCCTAGGCATACCTAGGCATATTATTGTCCTGAAAAGCCTAGGCATACCTAGGCATATTATTGGCCATCTTGTAATATCAACTTTAATGTATAACTATAAGTACCCCCCACCTTGTATTACATGAAATAAAGGATTTGAATTTGAATTTGAATTTGAAATCGGCCTGACGACACTAGAGGACAGGAGGTTAAGGAGACATGATAACAACATATAAAATACTGCGAAGAATAGATAAGGTGGACAGAGACAAGATGTTCCAGAGGGGACACAGAAACACGGGGTCACAGTTGGAAGTTAAAGATTCCTATGAGTCAAAGGGATGTTAGGAAGTATTTTTTCAGTCATAGAGTTGTCAGGAAGTGGAATAGCCTAGAAAGCGACGTAGTGGAGGCAGGAACCATACATAGTTTTAAGACAAGGTTTGATAAAGCTCATGGAGCAGGAGAGAGAGGACCTAGTAGCAATCAGTGAAGAGGCAGAGCCAGGAGCTATGCCTCGACCCCTCAACCACAAATAGGTGAATACACATGTGTGTGGTAATGCTTTATTTACAGTGAGCAAAGTCATGGTATTTTTAGAATGGTCTGTAATATACCACTGTTGATAAAATACTTTGACATATCTTGAACATTTCTGAGTGAGTTGTCTCTGAATTCATTAATTTTATCGCATTCCTTCTGGCAAAGTTAACATTTTGTTTGGTCTACATCTTGTGGTGGTGATTTAATTAACCTGCCAAATATACTAATAACCCAGCCGGAGGCGGGCGGTAGTGACATCCAAGTCTGCTTATTTTGTGGGCGGAGCTTATGCATATTCTGGCAATTTTTATTTTTCAAAACCCCAAGAATGATACATAGTCCACAATAACCGTGACTAGTCCTAATACTATGCAGTGAATACTGCTAATAAAATGTACAGTGTGCACAGATAACAAAACCCAAAGAATGATATAGTCCACTATGCAGTGAATACTGCAAATAAAATGTACAGTGTGCAAATGACAAATAACAAAACCCAAAGAATGATACATAGTCCACAATAACTGCAAATAAAATGTACAGTGTGCACAGATAACAAATAACCACAATAACAGTGACTAGTCCTAATACTATGCAGTGAATATGGCAAAAAAAAATTTACCATGTGCACAAAATAATCCTACCACACAATGTTTCTACGACCCTTGATTCAGTACCATCTCTGTACTAAGTATAGTCCAAGACATTCATACCACTCTCACCAAACCTAACCACTCCATGCCCCCGGCACCAGAGGATCCGGCCAAACCCCTACAAAACCCCTTACTCCCCTCCCCTTGCAAACCCCAACCTCACATTCACTCCACCACACACACATCCACTTCAACACACTATTAATCTAGACAGTCACCCGGTCCCCCAACTGTGGTGTCATCCGTCCCCGTCCTCATATCTAACCCCCTATCTACCTATCTATGTATGCCTCTCCACCACCACACCTACCAATGCTCCACCAGCGCCTCTGCCAAGCCCTTTCATTCCATATCTGTCCCCAATAAACCCTGCACACTCAATTTCCTGTACCCTCTGAAAAGCTTGAACCTCCTCCCATATATTAAACGATTTCTGCACATTGTGCGATATAACGTCCGCCACTAGCCCCATCCTTTCCCTAACACTCATGTCCCTTAATTTCCACGACATGCACTTTGAAGTCCACCATAGTACAGTAATCCCTTTTTCCTATGTCTAACCCTCCAAATCCAAGTAAATAGCCCGTAACAAGGGATACCCCCACCCAAACCCTTACACCCTCCCATCACCTACGAACCCCATCCAGAGTTTCACAAAAAATATACTGCATGCAGAGCCGACTCCGGCAAGCCACACTTCTGACATTTCCGTCTTTCGCCAATCCCATCGGAATAAATTCTCCCGTGACGCCACTTGCCATGTCAAAAACCAAAACATCAGCTCCCGGTCCCTGCACGGCAACCTCAGATCCTGAACCCCTTCCAGTCATATACTGGATAAACCGCCTCCCCTTCCACCATCTCCTCCCCAGCACCAAACCTCATTATAACTGCACACACTCAACCTTTGTGGCTCACGTATAACCACAAGCACCGCAGCCAACCTCTGCACTGCCCCAGTTCCCTCCTCACCCCACCACTCCCCTACTTCCCGCAGCACCCCTTCCACCCCAGCCTCACCTCTCCCCCAACCCTCCCTCCTTACCACACAACGTTTCACATACATACACAACAATATTCTTTCCCGCCATATTAAACCCAAACCTCCAGAAATTACCCTTTTCTAACTATCTCCTTCCTGAGCCAATGTCTACCATGTGCCCAAATAAACTTAAATACCTGCTCTCCAATTCTTTAACATCCCAACTTAATAAAGGAAAAATGTTGGAAATATACCATATCTTATTATATATCATGTTATTACACCAATGACCCTCTGCCGCAATGTTAGCTCTTCCGTCTCCAACTATTCAACCGCTCTGTCGCACTTTTAACTACCTTCCTCGAATTCACCTCTCTCGCCTCATCCCTGTCCCTCGTGTAAACAATACCACATATTTTCACCCTGTCCACAATTTTCCACCCATACCTACTAAAACCTGCCCCACCCATGCACCTACCTCCAACAATATGGTTAGCTCCATTGACCCTAATGCCAGTTGCACTACAGAAAGATTTTAAGTGTATTCCTATGTTAACCAGTCCCACCTCGTGACACTAACGCCGTCGTGTCATCTACATATCCCACCACATTTCTAATCCCTTATCCCTCCCCCAACCCCTTCCCATCCCCACTAATCTGTAAAACGGATCCCGTAACAAGCGAAAGGATCTGCAGCAGGGACAACCCTGTCGCAGACCCCTTCCATCCTAACCACCTCCCCAAACTACCATTTATTTGCACCCTCACACTTGCCCCTGCATATAACGCCTAACCCAATCCAGCACTTCCCAAACCCAAAACCCCCGCCTTTCCATTATTCCAAACATATTTAATCTTTCCCAATAAATGTCCTTTCCTCCATACCCACCCCCCACTGCTCATGTGCCTTGCAAACCACTTATCACATACACATTCATTCCTTCCGTGGAATTTATTCTCATACCCTTCACATAATTCCCCATGTTTTCATCCACTTCCAGATACTCCAATGACATTCTATCCGTCTCTGTTTACACTTCCCCAAAACATATTGTGAGGGGCTATCCCCCCCAACATCATTCATTAAACTTTCATTCTACATGCCCCAAACCTCTCATTCTGCAAGGGCTTCAACCTATCTTTCAACACCTTAATTTCCTCTGTCATTCTATGTCCTCCCCCCATATAACAGTCTTTCAAGAGGCCCTCAATGTAATTTTGTAAACCATATCTCCATCCCTTCTTCCCTTCCCAACCTCTGATAGTAAGCTTGGATGCCAGGCTTCCCATTCTCCACCAATCCACCAAAGCCATCCTCCCTACTCCCCATCCAAAACCCACCCACCAATCCCTAAATTCCTCCCCTTTAGGGATCCCCTTTAATAACTGAACATTTAATTTCCAAAACCCTATACCATTTTGAACACCTTCCCACCCCTCCACCAACACTCCCTGTGATCCGTGAAACCCCCATCAAATATTGCCCCCACCCCCCACCACGCTACCTGTTACATAAATCCTGTCTAGTCGACGCATACCCTCTTCTAACAAACGTAGGCTCACCGCCCTCCACCCCAATCACGTCTTTCAAACCTACCATCCTAAGTACGTCTATTAAGGCTGCAAGTACACAACCTCTCCCGCGGCTCTACATCCCCCTTCTAATTACACAATTAAAATCCCCGCCAACAATCGTTTCATTTGGCAATCCGACATGCATAAATCATGTAATCCCAAACAAAATCCACCTTTACCTTCCTTGCCGCCTCCGCTGGCTGTACACTCCTAAAAAAATCCTAACTGCACTCCCCCCATCTACTCAAACCCAACCTACCTTCCCCACACTCCCCCCATCAAAAAAAGGTTTGAAAGGGCTTGACACCGCCATGCTACCGCCACTGCTACCGCCACCCCCCCTTTAATCTACGGGAATGAACTTTAAACACTTTGTACCCATTCAAAAGTAATTCCCACCACACCTATAATTGTGTTCCTAATAAAAGCAACTGTCACACCATACCTTAACAATGTACCTCCACCCAAGCCCTCTTAATTTCATCCCTCCCCCCCATTTACATTAAGTTTTTAAACATTAAAAACCCTTGTCAAGGGTTTGCCCCTAGGCCTCTGTAGTTGTACCCTGACTTTCCCTCATTTTACCCGTTTGCTTCTCTCCTTGAACCTCTCTCTAGTCCCAAACCCTTTAAGATCTTTTAGCAACTTTCACCAAGCCTTTTACAGATCCTCTGCGGGTGTCCCCCTCCTCCTGCCTGATGAATTGCCAGACCTTTTACGTGTCCTCTTTATGTCTTCCACACTACTTGCATCCTCGGTCTGATGGACCTCCACCTGTACATCCTCCAAAATTGTGTTGGTCCACTGGACTGGCACTCTCCACACTTTCCACCACATTTACTGCATCTATAAAACCATCATTAGTGCTTCCCATTTTGGGGAAAAAGGGGTTTTTAAATTTTAATTTTATTTGTTCCAGTGGTACCTCCTCTGCCGGACTCTCATGGTGATCACAGTCAACCACTGGTATAACAGATTCCTGTGTTAGGGTCTGACAAACCACCTCAAAACCCCTCCACAATCTCACTCCAGAGTTTCTTTGGTTTCCCTCCGTTGCGTCTCCCCCCTTCCGTTCCTCTCTCTGCTCCTGCACTTTCACTACTCTTGCTCTGGCCTTGTCTGGGTCCCGTCCCCCTCATGCAGTCAGCCGCCACATGATCGTAGGCGCCACACAGGCGACACGTCCTGCGCTGTCCCATGTAGGTCACGTACCCCGGGTCCTGAAGTCTGGAAAACAACATTTAGGACGGTAGGGGATGCTTCAATGTCATTTTCAACGATCGACCCTCAGGGGGGCCCATCAGTGGCCCCTCGCCCCTTTCAGGTGTTTCCCTGTCGTACCAGCACTGAGACCTACTGATGTCCCCTCGGTCCGCTTCAAATGGAACGTTCTTCAAACGTACCCAAGTGTACGTGCAGAAACGTCCTTCCAATCGTACCCTGAAAGGGTGACCCCTTAGACATGATCCGGTGTCATTCGAGTGGTCATAAACTTCTGCCGTCATTAGCTTCCAAAAAACTCTTTATCCCATTCAGGCCGGGAAAACCCAAAAATCCTATGTCAAGACCATACACATCTCATAAAATGTGGTAAGACGGGCCCGGCCGTTGCAGGGTTTAGAACGCCAGTCACAAGGTCAACACAGACAGTATTCAAACGTCTCCTCCTGCTGTTGCCATGTTGCTTTTTGGGAAAAACCCAAAATGCTGTAAGCTTTGTAAAGGGGGCAGGTCAGAGCACCCACACACCCTTTTTACCACCAGAGCTGGGCTGCTAATCCCCGGGCAGTCTGGGAACATTAGCAGGAATTCCCGGCTCTGTAAAGGGTAGGGGGAAAATATTCAATATAAGCTAATAAAAAAATCTAAGTTTTTTTTATATCGAATTGGTCTAATATGAAATGATTAACACTATAAATAATGTAGAACCAAATATATACCTAGAATGAATATAATTTGGCTGTTTGGCCCCCTTCAACATGGTCCCAGGTAGTTTACCTGCGGGGGGCCGGGTCACTGTGATGTTGGACTGGAGCCGGCTGGGGCCGACAGTGTCCCAGACTCCCCAAGGAGAGTGCAACGACCACCCATAACACCACTGGAGAGTATTAACCGGACCTCCCCATACACCATTGGGGAGTGTAGACTCACCCTGCACTTGGAGAGTGTACTGTACCTTGGGGTGTACGTGTCCTGCGATAGAGACGGCAGCGAACAAAGACCGAAACTGCACCCGGAGTTGGGAAACTGGGCCTGAAATAGTATCAGTTTGTAGTGTCACTGAGTTGTAGTGTCCCGGTGTTTACCCGAGAGCGTTCAGGTGATGTGTGCCCGGTGACTCCCAATGTTCAGGGTGAGTGACATTTGGGGCCTGGGAAAAAGTGGAATGGTCGGGATTTTGTGTTGGTGTTTGGGTGACGCGGGAAAGGTTTTAGAGACGGAGTCGTGACAGGGGGCGGCCAGGGCACAGAGTAGGTGTCGTGGACAAAGCGGGGAGTGTTGGGAACAAGAGAAGGGTTCTGAGGACACGGGAAGAGAATGAGTGTCCTGACTGAGGTTGTTGTTCCTGTGTGGGCACGATGATGGCAGCGGGCGTCTGACCTTTCACTGTTTTTATAATTGTTTTACTTGTGCTATTTTTACTATGTTTTAAAAATTGTATAAATGTGTATAAAGGTATATGATTTTAACAGATTTTATAGAAATTATATGTTTTTTTATTAAGAGTAATATAATAAATATATGAAATCTGAGGATTTTAATTAAATTATCCCTAACGCTAACACAAAAACCCCCCAAACTGTCATTGATAGCCACACTGAAATAAATATCTATAAATACAAAGGTTGCGGAAGCAGTAAAGGATGGAAGAACAACATGGATAACCAGTTTAATGACACCTTGCACTACAAGAGGAAAAATCCGAAAGATAAGTTATCAGACGCAGTAATAGGAAAGTCCATTCTTTTCCCAGGATATGACCAAAAAAGAAAAACATTATTTTCAGATCATAAAAAATCAAATAAACTTTAAATTTACCAGGACAGATATAAAAGAAGCAAAAATACAGGCTCCCGGGGAAAAAGTTTAAAGATTAGTTTCACCAAAATGACAGGAAACAAAATCAAATTTAAAACCCTCTATTAAACCGGGGAAAAAAGGTATATAAAAATGAATGTCTGACCAAAAAGTCAAAACCCCTTTTATAGAATCAAAAAAATTGCGAGAGAAAAAAAGAAAAATCCAACAATGTTTCCCCCCGTGAGGGGGAAAATTTAGTGAAGAAAAAAATGTAGGAAATTTATACTATCAAAAAAGAATGAATTATCAAGATTCCTTAAAAAAGAAATTTTTAAAGACTGTCTAAACACAATGTCCAAACAAAACCCCCCAGTATATTGTAGTGTATGTTTTTTTTTGTCTACCCTTTTTAAATTTGTCTATCCTTTGAAATATTTTTAATATAGTTTTATTTTAAATAATACAGTTTTTACTTCCCCCTTTTTAACCCCTTCCCCTTATATATTTTTATTTTTGCTTAGAATTGGTCGATAAATGCCCCCCTTTTGGGGCGGGTGGGTTTAAGGCTGAAGCCTCCCCTGCCCAAAAGCCCCCTTCCTGTTGGGGAAGGTGGGACCGGGGGGCCTTGCACCCCCCCACCTCCATAAAAGCTGGGGGGAAATTTTTTGGGGGGGGCCAAAATGGCCGCCAATGGGGATATCCCTTGGGGGAGCATGGTTTTTGGGTCCAGAGGGGGCGGGTCCCCCCCCTTAATCCCCCGGCCGGGAAATTTCCCCGTGAATCAACACCCCCCCTTTGAATTTTTTTTGATCACCTTTTGCAAAAATTTTTTCCCTTTTTTGCCTTTTCTCCCCCTCATTTCTATTATTTTGCCCCTTTAATCAAAATTTTTTTTCCTTTTTTACTATTAATTTTTTTTTTTTTTACTTTTGTACACTTTAGCACTTTTTCCCTAAATAGTTTACTTTCATTTTCTTTATATTGCCTTTAATCAATTATATAATCACAACTAGTACAATCAATCTAAATTTTGTTCCATTAAATTAAATTAGTCATAGTAATTTTCCCCAACCAGTGCAATTAGCAAAAAAAAATAGTAAATCAATTACATTGTAAAGATATATCCTAAACTCTGACTTTTTTTAAAAGTGTGTTAATCCAAATAGAAAATCAATTCATGGGGTATCATATCTTTTAAATTTAGCATTATTCATTGTTCTTAAGACTTTTTGGGAAACACACTAATATAAACATTTGTTTAATTAATTAACTCGGGGGGTTTAATTTTTTTTCTTTACCCAAATTGTACCTTAGCTATTTATTCATTTTTTTAAACATCCAACGTACTAACTCATCCAAGAACCTTTTTGCCCCATTTTAAATCTACTTACATTGTTCTATTTTTTAAGTTAAATTATAGAATCCAAAATCTTATGATTCCAAATATTGATCCTGATATCAACCTCTTATTAAATGATTAATAACCAACCCCAAAAATTGCTTTTTTCCCCCAAAAGGGAAAAGGCCCCAAAAACTACCAAACCAAAAAAAAACTTCTTACCTACAATGTCAGTTTTTTCCCCAAAAATTTGTCCCCATCATTTTAAATTTCCCCCGGCGATTGTCCATCATTGTTTACGCCTGGCAAAGCCTCATACTAGATACTATGCCATTCCTGGTTACAGCCATACAAATTGTTGGCCAACCCAAATGGGTATATTTATCCCCAGCCCCCCAAATTTTCAAAAAATTTTTCACAAAAATGAAATAGAATATATAATAGCAAGTTTAAACCAAATACCTAAAAAACCCCCCATTATAAAACCCCATAATTACCACGTCAAATATTAAAATTTTTTTAAAAATTAAAGATGATTTGATGCACAAAAAAAACCACATAATCCCCACAAGAGACTTCAATAAAAACCCCCAAGACGGCCCCCCAAGAACAATTTAAAAACAATTTGGGGGAAAAAAGGGGAAATATGATTCTGATGCTTTTTAAAAAACCATAATCCTCACAAGGACTTAAATAAACCCCCCACAAGATCAGGCCCCCCAAGAACTGAATTCAAAACAAATGAGAAACCCGTTTGCTGCCCGAAAAAAAACCTCCCAAAATCCTATTAGACCATATATGGAAAAAACCCCATACCCCTTTAAAAATGGCTAAAAACCACAGGACAATCCACAAACCCTCCCCCTTTCCCCCTTTTTAACCAACCTGGGAAAAATCCCCAATTAGGACTACAAAAGGTTCCCTTTTGGGGGGTACAAAATGGACGGGCTATAAATAACTTCATAAAAAGGCCTATGAAAAACCCTCTTAAAAAACAAAGGAAACTTACGGATCTGACTTTTTAAATTAATTTTTTTAAAAAAGACCAAACCCCCTATAAAAATTTTAAAAAACAAAAAATCACAGCTAAAAGATTAAACAGTTTCCAACTTTTTAAAACTCAAATCCCTTAATTTTAAAACACCTATATGAAAAAAAACAAATGGGTCAAATAAAAAGGGGAAAAAAAAAACGTTCTCATCAAAAAATAACGGGCCTGATAAGGGCAAAAAATTTTACTATCAAAAAGGATTACATAACCCAAAATAAATAAAAAACCAAAACCCCATCTGAAATTTAGGAACTAAAAAAATTCCCAAAAAAAAATAAGCTAAAAAAACCAGATGGGAAACCCCTTCCCAACCCAAAAAAATCAAACAAACTCAATGATTTCCCACCCATGGGGAAAAAGCGGCAAGGGATAATCCCAATTCAAACCTCCACCCAACGACTATCCCACTGGCCCCTTTCCCAAAAACACCCCCTTTCCCCGGCCCCCCCCAATGAAGTTTCATAATCAACACATTAAAAAAACCCGGTCACCCCATACATAAAAGGGGGAGGGTCAAGACCAAACCCCTCTTATAGGGTCTAGTTCCGCCCCCACCTATGACCAGTTTTAGATGACTTTTTTAGAGTCTTATCTTGATAAAAAGTTGGAGACAGTAATTCTGGGGACCCTCTGTTTTTTAACAGCAAAAAAACCCGGGGGTTAAAAGGTTGAAATTCGGGGTTTAAAATTCACTCAACTAATTAATAAACCCCGGGTCCCCACAGTTTTCAGCCACCCCAATTATTTCATACTTTTAACCGGGGCCCGGAACATTAGTCAGTCAGGCATCATTATCACAAATCCTTTGTGATCAAACCCCACTTACTTTCCAGGAAAAACAACTGGGAACATTTACCCCGGGGCAATAAAAAAAAGGTCAACCCAGAAATTAAAAATATTTAGACACAATCAACATTTGGGGGTCTAATTTATAACCTTTTTGGTTTTCCCCCAAACCCTTCATCTAGAAACTACAATAAAGGGAAAAACTTAAAAATACACAATTGTGACTGGTCCAAAATGATAACCCAAATTGACGGGGGCGAAATGGTGCCTGGGAAAATTCAAAACAATGTTCCGCCATTCCTTTATAATATTGCACCAGTTAAAAGGGTTTGGGTTAAAAGAAGAACTGAACCCTGGATGTCTACGGGATTTGAAAAATTTTTTCAGGACCAGTTGATAAAAAATTTATGACAAATCAGGGTAGC
>WNWK01029989.1:0-23878 GCA_009830355.1 Cherax destructor
GGATTGCTCTTGTCATTGTTGGGGATTGCTCTTGTCATTGTTGGCGGGATTGCTCTTGTTATTGTTGGGGAGGATTGCTCTTGTTATTGTTGGGGAGGATTGCTCTTGTCATTGCTGGCGGGTTCTCGTTATTGTTGGCGAGGTTGCTCTTGTTATTTTTGGGGAGGATTGCTCTTGTCATTGTTGGCGAGGATTGCTCTTGTTATTGTTGGCGGGTTGCTCGTTATTGTTGGCGGGGGTTACTCTTATCATTGTTGGGAGGATTGCTCTTTTATTTTGGCGGGTTGCTCTTGTTATTGTTGGTGGTAGTGGTGGGGAAGCCCCCCCCTCGTCACTAGTAACCCCTTCCAAATCACTTGTTAAAGCAACTGTTCAAGAAGAAATTTCTCACTTAACTGTTAATAACTTATCACAAGTTATATCACTGTGGATCTAACCAGTAGTCTGCTGGCAGGGCTGCATCTGCTCTTTTGTCACCTCCAGCGTAGTCTGCTGGCAGGGCTGCATCTGCTCTTGTTTCACCCCCAGCAGTAGTCTGCTGGCAGGGCTCATCTGCTCTTGTTGTCACCTCCAGCAGTAGTCTGCTGGCAGGGCTAATCCTCTTGTTGTCACCCCCAGCAGTAGTCTAGTGGCAGGGGCTGTCCTTTTGTCACCTCCAGCAGTAGTCTAGTGGCAGGGCTGCCTGCTCTTGTTGTCACCCCCGCAGGAGTCTCCAAGAAGTAGTTAGAGAAGAGCACCCAAAGGAGAATTGAATATAACTTTGGTATATCTGTGTCTAACATTAGGACTAATATTAGGAAAGTAAAAATGAAAATGATTTTATAGGAATGCAGTTAGAAGCCAAGATCTATAACCCACTATGATAACATGAACACAGATACATGTTTATGGAGCAACGAATGTGAACAGACTGACTGATGTAAGTGGCCAGGCACGGCTATATGTACTTCTGGCAGCGGGAGACAAAAGGTGATGTTCAAACTAAATGAAAAGGTATGTAGGCAGCCCTATGGTCATTATCTTTTATCTGGAGTCTCCTGGAGGGGTTCCGGGGTCAACGCCCCCGCTCCCCAGCCCTTGACCGGCCTTTCGGTGGATGAGGTCCTGATCAACCAGGCCGTTACTGCTGGCCGCACTTTTGCGGAATAATTGACTTATAATCTATTGATATGTCAAGATATCTTATTAATAAAATAAGATACCAGACATATTAACAATTTTCTAAATTTTCTTGTAACGGGTAAGTCAACTGTAGATATAAATCCGATGTATTATTGTAGACCCTTTTTGGGCCCTAGTTCCTAGGTCTTTTGTGTATCCATATGTGTCCATATTTTATCCATATGTGTATCCATACGCTCTTGCGCTACTGTCCATGGATGGATGGGTTTGCAAAATAAACTAGCCACTTCGACGGAAATCTTTAATCAAATGGTGATGGTTTATTGTTGGTTTAATGGTGGTGGATGTGGTATTTTGGTAGCAATGGTGGTGGATGTGGTATTGTTGGTCTTTGGTGGTGGATGTGGTACTGTTGGTGGTAATGGTGGTGGATGTGGTACTGCTGGTAGTAATGGGGTGGATGTGGTACTGTTGGTGGTGAATGTGGTACTGTTGGTGGTAATGGGGTGGATGTGGCTTTAGTGATAATGGTAGTAGAGTTGATGAAAAGGTATTTATGGCGGAGTAAGCGTTGTCAGTATCACAGCTGTGGGGGGGTTGTGGTGGTATCAGAGTTGTGGGAAGATTGTGGTGGTATCACAGCTGTGGGAGGGTTGTGGTGGTATCAGAGTTGTGGGAAGATTGTGGTGGTATCACAGCTTGGGGGGGTTGTGGTGGTATCCTGCTGTGGGAGGGTTGTGGTGGTATGAGTTGTGGGAAGATTGTGGGTGGTATCACAGCTGTGGGAGGGTTGTGGTTGTATCAGAGTTGTGGGAAGATTTGGTGGTATCACAGCTGTGGGGGGGGTTGTGGTGGTATCAGAGTTGTGGGAAGATTGTGGTGGTATCCACGCTGGAGGTGGGTGGCGTGGCACAGGGGTGTTGGCCCACCATTGTCTCAGACAGGAGGGTGGAGGTGGTGTCCGTTAAGAGGGAGATTTTAAAGGGGGAGAATACAAGGGGAGAAATTCGGGCCTCCATACATCCAGCAGTTTACCCGTCTCTTCTCGGAAAGAGGGAGACAGACAGGGGGAAAGACGGACAAACGGACGGGCAACAGAAAGACAGAAGGAATCTTAAGAAGAACGATGGTTAAATTGAAATGCAATCAGGGGCTGTTACAGTGTCAAGTTGTGTCCCCCAAGGCACAATCACCCATTCTCTTCCTCAAATCGCATCTGACATAGACAGAGAACATCAATCATAACACTGGAAACCTTCAGAGTCCCAGAATCTGTTTGAAAGTGTCATCCATAGATGACACAGTGACCTCAAGCTGATATAAACAAAGTCTTCAAGTGTTCCATAGATGACACAGTGACCTCAAGCGTATAAATCAAGTCTTCCAGTGAACCACTGGGTTCAATCAGGACAAATTTCAGTTACTACGTCACAGAAGAATGGTGGAAATAAAGAGAGATCTGGGAGTGTATGTCAAAAAGATCTCACATTCAAGAGCACAACAATGTTATCATCGCAACTACGGAAATGATAGGATGGATAACAAGAACCTTCAAAAAAGAGATGTCGAGCCAATGTTGCCTCTTTGGTAGTCGTTCCCCCCTAGGCTGGAGTATTGTTGTGTACCACAGTCACCTTCAAGGCAGGAGATATTGCTGAGCTGGAGAATGCCAGAGAACCTTCACAGCTGGTATGAACTCAATCTTCCAACATGGAGGGTATTCCGGGGTCCGCCCCCGCGGCCCGGTCCATGACCAGGCCTTTTGGGGATCAAAGCCTGATCTCGAGGCTGTTACTCGCCCCACATGTCAACGTACAAACCACAGCCTGGCTGATCTGGTGACTTTAGGGAAACTGTCCAGCTCCCTCTTGAAGACAACCAGGGGTCTATTGTAATTCCCCTTATGGTGGTGGGGGCTGTTGAACAGTCTTGGGCCCCAGGGCACTTACTGTGTTTTCTCTTAGTGTACCAGTGGCGCCACTACTTTTTTGCTGGGGTCGTTGCACCTCTGCCAAGACTTTGGCTTTCTTATGGGTATTTCTGTGTGCAGATTAGGAACCAGTCCCCCCAGAATCTTCCAGGTGACTTCGATATATCTCTCTCGCCCGCACTCCAGTGAGTACAAGTCAAGTGCTTCCGGTGTCGCTGGGTCTTGAGAGAGATATATAAGGTCAAAAGATACTCCTTGTTGGATGGTTACGGTATATTTACAGTAAGTGAAGGAGAGTCCAGCCACCCGTCTGTTCGCCTGTAGGTCTAACGTTAGTGAGCGAGTGCCTATGAGGGGCTGTGCACTCGTCTCCTGACGTCAGCGGGTACCGTGACGTCCCCAAAGGGACCAGCTGAAAAAGGAAAAATACACTAAAAAGTGTATTATGATACTGACACGACAGCTCGGCCATGTTATCTATGACGTCTCGGCATACTATACAACTCCATAGACTGAACAGACAGGTGGTACTGGATGAATCTATACAATAGCAAACACATTATAACTTTGAACTGATCAAGATTAATCTTACTCTCCACTTCTTGGTTAATGGTACTTAAGAAAATTTAATGGATCTAGATAAATGGATTATATAAAAAAATTCAAATTTGATCGATCAATCTGTATTCAGCACCTCAGCGGGTTCTAGGAAGAATAAATATATTTAAAAAGTTTTAACAGAAAAGAGAGACTCGGCTGCACGGTCAACTGTTAAAGCTCAGAACTCGCGGGAACATGAACACACACAAAAAATTCTAGATAATGAACACTTGTAACAAAACACACAGTCGACAATTTCTCTTAACTCAATCATCTAATTGTACAGTCTATTTACATTTAACCCCAATTCTGCTAGGGTAAGATTTACATATACAGAAGGGTTATCATCTCTGGGTGGATCAAACTCTGTTACAGTAGGTAACTCAACTTCTGATTGAGGAGGGTCTACACTGATATCAACAAATGATACTTTGGGGTTTCTCAACATTTCGTGTACGCAAGGGTAACGACAATCAGGTTGTCCCTCTTACTACTAAAGTTAAGGTACTGGGTCAGACGGATTATCATTGTCAGTCACAACAGTCTGGTCGTCAGGGGCTTCGTCCGTCACACTAACTTCATATGATCTAGATGCGATTCTTTACACTTACCCGTACTAAGTTCTCTAACTTTAACTTTTGCCCTTGATATATTCAACTACTCGATACGGGCCAACAAACTTTTGGTCTATTTGGCATTCTGAAGTTTTGTTAAAGTTGAACAACATGACTCTGGACCCTACTTGAACTTTAGTCGGTTTGGCTTTAGTATTAGTTACCCCTAGTAAATTTGCTGTTGACTTATGAAGTGTTTCCGGATTCTTCTGAAAACACTCTGAGCTTGGCTTCAGTTGCTAGAAATCATCGGGTTATCGCGGGTTGGGAATATAACAACTCATAAGGCAAACCTTTAACACCATACAAGGCGTAATGCGGGTATCACCATAAACATTGAAAGCAAATTTATAGCACTTGAACATCAGGTATAACTTCATCCCAGGTTGAACTTTGGGATTAACAGTGGCTCTCAAGACATCGTACTTTTTATTAGTTCTTTCCGCTAAACCATTGCTGGCAGGATGGTGTGGAACAATGGTAGATTTAGTAATCTTATACAAGGCACATGGTTTTCTAGAATCTCGTTGCAAAATTCACCTCCATTATCATACTAAGGATTTAGGAGTGGTGTGTCACATATTATACGTTCCTTAAAAACCCTTTGCTACTGTCTCGGGAGTTTTTTAATAGGAACTAACTCACAATATCTGGTGAAATGATCGACCACACACAGATTTTATTGCAATATGACCTCTGTAACCACAGTTGTAGAATCGTCTGCTGTGGTCCTATAGGTACTACGGTTACTATGGCATCTGACTTTTCACCTCCCTTTGGAAGAAGAACGGGGAAAGATAGTTCCCGGGCCTTCCGTTTGCACAAAAGACAGGGGGGTTTGAGTGCTGTAACTCGGTAATGTGGATTGTACTGTTCTAGGATGAGGGACGTTTGGGGGACCAAATCCGGACATGTCCGGGGCTTCAAAAGGTTCTACCTGCAGTTAAAGGACTTGCCTTATAAACATATACTGCTGTAGGTGGCATCAATTGCAATGGCACCATAAGCTGCGTTTTCCTATTGACCAACCATCCATTACATGGCCAGGCGGGGAAAAAGAGGGTTTTGGAATCCAGTCCAACGATGAAAAGGGCATCTAACCTGAAAGCAAATTGACACAGCTGTTCATCGTGCCTGGGACCCGTTCACTAGTTCCTTTAGTACAATAAAGGATCTACGGCCTCCTTAGGATTGAGGGCAGTAATCTTGATTCATAATCTTCCCATTTAGTTAGACCTTTGAATTCTTTCATCGCAAAAGAGTCAACACATTATTAGCGGCGGCGACCTAGCCAAATTCTTTTGCCATAGTAATAAGGCGCTCCTCCGATGGAGGACTTTCCCGGAACTTGCCCTTGAACAGATTGCAAGGAACCAGTCTCAAGACTTCTGGGGCACCATTAAAAGGGTAGTGAATCAATAGGGTCTCTAGAATAGTTAGAAGAATGAAGAGTCTTTTGTCATTGTTATTCAATTGATTCTGACTAGGCAGTCCCACGTCTTCCTTGACTGGCAACACTCCCCCATTACAAGTTACATTTTCCTGAGACATGACTGAGCAAATAAAGAGAATCGAATTGAAAGCAAATTACACAAGTATAGGCACAAATGTTAAACTATAGTAATTATTAACTATTCTGCATGAGTAACACGGATAATAAAAAACACTAAAGAAAAGATAACTCACTGGAAATTGACTTGGAAGAAAATTCAACACTAAGATAAAACAATCTGCTTTAACGAACAGCAAAATGAGTTTTCTTTTCTTTAAATATCAACAAAATTGCAACACAATAAAATAATTAAATGCACAATTAATTAAAGAATTCAATAATGGTTATGGACTACAACAATCTGATAAAACAAATCATAAATTGTTCCTGGCAATAAATAAAGTAACTTTACTGCTTGTATCACTAGATTCACTGGAATATTACTTATTACTCTTAGGAAATGACAAGTTATAAGCAATTCACAACAAAATTGAAAAACAAGGTGAATACTGGCAATTTACTTTACAAAAAATCAATTTCAGGAATGACTGATTAAAAAAAATTCACACTGGGGTAAATTTTTTTCCAAACACAAAAGATATTAGAAAAAAAAATAGTTTGAACACTCTTACTCTTAATTGCAAGCAAACAAGGAACTCAATGCAACAGTTACTGAACAAACTAAAAACACTGATTTAAACAAACTTAAAGTGAATTTGTTCAACAACACATGAAAACAAATGAAAAATTAATGACAATAAAATGGTATTAACACTTACTTAGCTGAAGATACTCATCAAAGGCACAGAACAGTTAACCTGTTCTACAAGTCATGCTCTTGTTGACTATATACAAAGTAATTATTGTAGCAAAATAATATCTTCAGTAAGTTTTTGTCTAATCTGAAAAAGGCACATTAGCACTATAAAAAAAGAACAAGTACACAAAACAATAGCAGGTCAAGGGAAAAATAACACTGACTGCATCACATAAAATTAGCAGGGAATATTACTGATAAAATGTTAAAAATTGCTTGGAGGAGAAAACAATATATAGTTACTGGGGCAAGCAAAATTAATTAATTAAAATTAAAACATTAACAAACAAGGGAAAAGATAATAAAAAAATAACTCTGGGATAGTACACTTGATGGAACACAATAATTAACAAAACAGAAAATTCAACAACACATGGGTAATGCTGGGGAAATTTTTTTTAAAATCTTTTAAAAAAATTCTACTTGGGAATATTGGAACACAAGATAACTTTAACAAAAACTGACACTGCATACTTAGTAACACAACGAAATTCACAGAAATAATAACGCAATAATTAACAAGAGACAATACTAGTGAAATCAAAAATTAATGCAATTAATTACTTTGAACACTTCCTGGATAACTCAAAATTTATATAACTCCAGAAATTGTCTCAACACAGAAATTGTCTATAGATTATCTGAAAAATAAAACAACACAATAAATGTCTCTGGGTGTAAAACTTGACTGAAGCGTGGGTGTAGGCTGGTGGAGGCTGGTGGGGCTGGTGATCCACACGCAGATATCTAAGTAATGTGCATAAAGGGCTACGAACCGAGGCTTTAGTACAGTTGGCACAACAGTTCAGTGAAACACACTCAGGACGCTCGACCTGGTTCGTAGCCAATAAACTGCTTGCAGGACCCAGTTAAGTGAAATAATCCACACTTAATGCTTTGTGTGGGTGGATGCACGTGGTTAAGGCGTCTGCCTTAGCGTGGGTATTGGGGGGTGGTGGCTGGTGGGTTCCACACTGCTTCCCCGTGCGCCTGTGGCTTCGCCGTTTACATGAACTTCCCAGGGTGGCGAATAACCCGGAATACCACGGGGGTGTTATTGACACAAAACAATACACTGGAGTACAAGGTGGTATAAATGCTTGGACTCACGTGGCTTACTTCTCAGACAGCAGAGTGGCTTGCTGGCTTAGTAGAATTTTTAAAGATTATTCTTGGAATCTTGTGACAAACTAAACAAGGTAGAAGCTGGCTTAAGCCTAGGCTGACGTAGCTGGTGGTGGCTTTACTGGCTTGAATGGGACTCTCCCCTCACTGGCTTACTGTACAAATTTGCAAAACCGGGTCACCCTCGTAGGTTTTAGCAAAATTAACAAAATAAGGCACTTAGCGCCCCGGAGATACTGTAAATATGTAGACTTCTTTGATGTGGACTGGTAACGTGGTCGGTCTGGGGCTGTTTGCTTGAAGTCTATCTCTCATAACATCGTAATCGATAAAATTACCCACCGCTGCTCACCACGCGCGTGGGTCTTGGGAGGAATATATAGGAGGTCAAAGATACTCCTTCACCGTAAATATACCGTAACCATCCAACAAGGAGTATCTTTGACCTCCCATATATTCTCCCAACTACAACGTTTCCCCGTAGTTAAGGTGCTTGATGGAACTTATACGTGCAGTAAAGGTTCTCTGTACATTCTCTAGATTTGCAATTTCACCTGCCTTGAATGGGGATGTTTGTCAGCGTATTCTAGCCTAGAGAGAACAAGTGATTTAAAAAGGATCATCATTGGCTTGGCATCTCTTGTTTAATTTCTCATTATCCATCCTATCGTTTCCTCCAGATGTGATAGTGGCATTGTTGTGGTCCTTGAAGGTGAGGTCTTCAGACATTACCACTCCCAGGTCCTTCACATTACTTTTCTGCTCTTTGTGTGATTAGAGTTTGTAATATACTCAGTCCCAGCTATTATTTCCTCCAGTTTTCCATCGGGTAGTGAATTTGTCTTCATTGAATATCATATTGTTCTCTGTTGCCCATTGGAAAACTTGGTTTATATCTTCTTGGAGATTTGCCGGTCCTCAATGGATGACACTCTCATGCAGATCCTAGTATCATCTGCAAAGGACTGATACGGTGTTGGTTTACATCTCTGTCTATGTCTGATATGAGAATGAGGAACAGGATAGGGAGAATACTGTGTCTTGTGGAACAGAGCTCTTCACTATGGCAGCTTCATTTCTCTGTTTACCACTACTCTTTGTGTTCGATTTTAGGAAGTTGAAGATCCATCTGCCTATTTTGCCAGTTATAAATTTCCACATTTTGTTTATTACCCCTGATCGCACTTGTTAAAGGCTTTTGCAAAATCTGTGCATACTACATCTGCATTCTGTTTTTTTTCAGAGCATCTAAGACCATATCTAGTGGCCTAGCAGTTGCGGAGGCGGGGCGACCTGCTCTGAAACCATTTGCCCTGGATTTGCAATTTTGGGAGTCAAGTTTTGCAATCCTGTTTGAACTCTTTCAAAGGTGATGTTGGACGTTAAAGCTTTGGTCTATAATTATTAGCTACTGCATTGCTGCCACCTTTATGGACTGGGGCTATATCCGTTGTTTTTAGTGACTGGAATCTCCCTATGCTCCTTCTCCATAGCATACTTAGAGCCCATGAGAGGGGTTTCTTGCAGTTCTTAATGAACACGTAGCACCATGGTCTGGGCCTGGGGCTGAGTGCATGGGCATGCGTCGATGGCTTTTCAAAGTCTAGAGGAGTTAGGATTATATCAGAAATCTGGCAAACAATGACAGGGTTTTGAGGCTCATTCATGAAAAATTGTTTGGAATATCTATCTTTAGATGATTAGTGGCCACTGAATACAGAGTCATATTGGGATTTCAGTATCTCACTCATTTCTTTGTTGTTATCTGTGTCTGGGAAGGGGCCCTGCTTGTAGGGGTTTTTTTGCCTTGTTTTTGGCATATGAAAGAAATATTTCGAATTTAATTCAATTTCAGTAATCGATTTTAGCTCCTCTTGTCTCTCCTGGATCCTGTTTCCTTTACAAGTTCAATATTTTCCACTTCCCTGGTTAGTGCTTCCTTCTGTGTTTGGATAATCTGGCATTCTTGATCAGCTCAGTAATTCTTCGCCTTCTCCTGGGGAGCGTCTCTCTCTTTTCAGTTTACTTCTTCTCTTTCTTTTACTTAAGGGAACAAGCCTTGAACATACTTCAGCTACCAGGAGGTTGAACTCTTCAAGGCATGGTTAGGGTCCATGATTTTTAAATATCTTCCCAACATGTTTCTTTTTAGAACATAGTTTCCAGATCCCAGTTGATGTTCTTGTTGTTAAGTTAATTTGGTAAAGGTACCCTCAAGCTGTATGCATTTTGCTGATCAGGACTCCTGTGCATGTACGTCTTGACTTCGATAAGATTGTGATCAGAATTAGTTGTTTTTATATTGTTATGTTTCTTCCGGTCCTCATTATTTGGAAATGGTCTAGTGTGTTCTCTAGTCTCGTTGGCTCCACTATCTGCTGACTTATTGTGTTTGTTGCAGAAATTCACGCTCATGTGGTGACTTTTCATCACCCTCCAGGATTATCTCTGCTACAACATTATTTGCTATATTCTTCCATTTTGTATGTCTTTTAAGTCACCAAGCACAAAGTTTGGGGATGGGGCTGGATCATTTTTGATGCTGTTCCTTGATCTGTTGGGGAAATTGCATCTGGTGCCAACTTCCCAAATGGGAAAACCAAGTCCCTGGGTTTTCTCCTTTGGACGTAGGCAGAAATATACATCATAATCTACACAAGGAAATCTGGAGGGGTTGGTACCAAACCTTGCCTCCAAAATTACATTATCAAGACAAGAGGCTTGGTAGACAGTGCAGGATACCTCCGATGAAAAGCAGGGGGCGATGAGTACACTGAGAGAACTCAATAAGTGTTAAGGGCCACCTTTTCAACGCCCTCCCCTTTTTGTTTGGGGGGTCACCAAACCCCTCTAGCTGGCTTAAAGAGGGGGAAATCAGAATTCCTCTAAACAGTTCCTGGTTAACTGGGTTGTGGTGCCTACACTCACTGCAGGCGGCGGGAGCTGACCCGAAGAAACAATTAAATATACTCAGGTGTTTTTGTCTCCCTCACTACATTTATGAGGGTCGAGTCTTAGTTCCTGGCCCCCGCCCTTAACCTGACCGTGACCTGCATCATTCCCTCTTAGTCTCTTGGGTGCTATCGTACCTACTCTTGAATCTATGTATGGAGTCTGTTTCCACAATTTCTTCATTCAAGTCTTTCCACTTTTTGACAACACAGTGACATATGCAGTAACATATACAGTGACATAAACAGTGACATATGCAGTGACATAACAGTGATATACAAGTGACATATACAGTGATAAACACAGTGACATATACAGTGACATACACAGTGACATATAAGTGACATACACATGACATATACAGTGACATACACAGTAACATATATATGACATATACGTTGTCATCAGTTGCATGGGGTTCGTTGATGGATTTGGGAAAAACACACCGATGGATGGCTTGGCTTATATTAGTGGTAAAATAAGGAAGAGCCCTTAGAGCCTGGCGCCTGACCTGTCTCTCTGTACTATGCCTTCTCTTCCCCTGCCCTGCTCAGTGCCTGGAGGGCACGGTTCAAACTCGTGACGATTCCGTATGGGGCGGTGAATCAGTAGGTTACTGGCATGAGTACCCAACGACATGGCAACGCTACCGTATGGCCCCAACATACAGTTAATACAAACTAGAGGCTGGCGGATGACTTTGGGCTGATTCTATAAAATGTCAAAGTACACAAAAGTTGAACATAACTATACATAAGGATGTTATTGTAATTGATCCTATCGTAATTGATCTTTTGTAATGGATCTTGTAATGCCTACAAGGTATGATATATCCTTCAAAATTAATAGACTCAATGGTGGGTTATACAATAAATGTGATAAAAAAAAAGATGATGATCTATATTCATGTGATCTACGGATTCTGAGGGAAATATATGTACAAAGAAGAAAGTGTTTAACAGTAAGGCAGACTTGGTGCCTCAAATCTATTACTATTAAATCTCAGAATTCGGGTGAACGTGAACACACACAAAAAATCTAAATAATAATAATTGATATATCATACCTTTAATGCATTAAAGATCCTTACCATTTGACCGTATCTTATCTTGTTTGCCTCATTGTATATAGGTGTAAATACTGTACATAAGCTATATTTTTAAATACCACATTCTTTGGTGAAAGAATTATAATAATTTATTTTCTGCTGTCTTTTTGCGGTTTCCCCTAAGTGGTTCCAAAAAAAAGGCAATGTGTAATAATTATGTATATCAACCTTCTCCTGCTTTTCATTAAACTCTTGGAATTTTGCGAGACAAAATTTACCATCTCAAACCCCCGTGCTGGTCGTCTCTTATGAATCCATTTCTTTCAAGGTCCTCAATCTGTCTCTTTTTCATTATGTGTTCCCCCTTATGTGTCAGAAAAGAAGAATGATCAATGGTTTAGTGTTTCTCGTCTTTTTTTTCCTCTCGTATACTTGTCCGTATCTGTGTCCACGTATCTTTTCCATTACTGTGTCCACGTATACTGTGTCCACTAGTGTCCACGTACGTGGCCAACGTCCGCTGCCATGTTAACTTACTTGCTCTATCCCCTTAATTGGGTCACACAAGTCCTTCACTGCAACCCAATATCTCAGGTTTTGTCCTCTGTCTTACTGTTTTGTTGCATCAGAAAAAAAAAGAGCTCTTCCACTTCTTCATTTGTCATTGATTTTTCCTCATCTTTGCTGTTCTTCCTTCTCCTGGTATTGCCCCAAAATTTTGGAAAAAAACACTTAAGTTCTTCACATACCTCGCTGTCATTCCTTGTTTTTTTATCTCCCCCTTTAATGAGCCTCATTACATATTCCCGCTGTCATTTTTTGTCTTTGTTGTGTCCAGCCTAGGTTCTGGATAGTATTCGCTGCTGTGCCGAGTTGGACTCACTGAGTTGGACTCACTGAGTTGGACTCACCAGTTGGACTCACTGGTTGGACTCACTGAGTTGGACTTGCAGGGAGGGGACTCAGATCCTGGCCAGACCTCTTAACCTCGAAAAACTGTGCCACATTACTGGCCCCCCGAACACTACCATACCTACTCTTGAAACCATGGGTTTCCTTCTTGTTCATTCTATTTTTTTACCACCTTTACCAACCTCAGAAAAAAAAAAATTTTTCCCCAACATCTCTTTAGCTAATCTTTCTTCTAAGCTTTCCTTATGTATTTTCCAGCATATAAGGCGCACAATCATATGAACGATGTTTTAAGCAGTTATAACGGCGTTGTAAAAACTTTAAGCTCCCACAGCCTACCTTTAACCCCCCATTTTGAGCGTATAAGGCGAAGGCAGATTTTCAAGACTTTTTGTGGGGAAAAAACGTCTTATATGCCGGGGAAAATTTGGGGAAACATAGTGTCTCCTCAAGTACTGGTGGCAGTTTGGCCAAACAGATGATGATTAACTCATAAGTGGCCAGCCGTATGGCCTTTTTTAACCTATTTTTTTGCCCCCTTATTGAGGAATATGAATGACAATAAAATAGCCTATGTGACATATCAAGATGTCTTCATGAAAATAAAACCCCCGATATAATAAACAAACTTCCAAATTTTTTTTTAAAACAAAAAAGCTAACTCAGATATAAATTCTATGTACTTCTGAAATCCTGTTGGGCCTAGATCTTAGGCCTCTTGTTTATCCACATGTTCCTGCCTCCGACTAGACAATGGACATAGGATGCATAATAAACCCCCTTCAATCAAAGTCACACCCCTCTCAGATCTGCAGAAAAGGGTCCTGGAATATTTCTTTGAGTTTTTCATTGAAAATCAGATTTGTTAGTCTCCCTGCATTGTTGTTGCAATGTGTTTAATCGCCATTGGTGATATGTTCGGGGGAAAAATTACCCTCTGGTCCTTCTATTTCTTGTTTTCTTACCTTCCCCAGTTGATGCTCTTCAACTGGTCACCCCCCCCCTTTTCAGGTTATATTACCTTGTACTTGTCTGGATTAAACTCTCTGGATTTTTCCCGGGGGTTAAACCAAGGTAACCCAGGGGGAAGGGGGGTTAGACACCCCCGGGTAACCCAGGGAAGGGGGGTTGAAGGGGAAAGGGTAGGAAGGGGGTTGCCACCCAGGATAACCCAGGGTAGGGGGGTTAGTCCCAGAATAACCTAGGGTAGGGAATGTTGAAAAGGTAACCCGGGGGGAGGTTGCCCCCCCGGATAACCCCGGGGGGGGGGTTGCCACCCCGGGTAACTCAGGGGGGGAGGGGTTTGGGGTACCCCGGGAGGGGTTAGCCCCAAAAGGTACGGGAAGGGGGGGTTGCCCCAGGTAACCCAGGGTAGGAAGGGTTAGCCACCCCCGGGTAACCCCGGGGGGGGGGTTAACCCGGATAACCTAGGGTAGGGAGTTTGCCACCCCAAACCCCGGGGAGGAAGGGTTATCCACCCAGGATAACAGGGTAGGGAGGGTTGCCACCCAGGATACCCCCGGGTGGGGGGTTAGCCCCCAGGATAACCCCCGGGGAGCAGTTGCCCCCCGGATAACCCAGGGTAGGGGGGGGTTTGCCACCCAGGTAACCCGGGTAGTGAGTGTTAGCCACCCAGGAAAACCCAAGGTAGGGATGGTTAGCAACCCAGGATAACCCAGGGTGGGGGGCCACCCAGGATAACCCAGGGAGGGAGGGTTAGCAACCCCGGGTAAGCCAGCAGTAACAGCCTGGTTGATCGGCTCTGATCCAACATGAGGCCTGGTCACAGACCGGGCCCGGGGCGTTTTCCCTGGAACTCTCTCAGGTATACCCCAGGTATAACCCGAAAGTCAGTGCATCATCAAGGACTATCTGTCTTTTTTCCCCTTTGGGCCTTCAACCCCCCCCCCAGGATGCCACCCACACCAGTCCACTAACACCCAGGTACCTCCTCCTAGGTGAACAGGGACAGCAGGTGTAAGGTGACTAACACCCGGGGACCTCCTGCTGGTGAACAGGGACAGCAGGTGTGGGGGACAACACCCGGGGTACCTCCTGCAAAAGTGAACAGGGACGCAGGTGAAGGTGACTAACCCCCGGGGTACCTACTTCCCCCTAGGTGAACAGGGACGGGTGTGGTGACTAACCCCCGGGGTACCTCCTGCTAAGTGAACAGGGCCCGGGTGTGGTGACTAACACCCAGGTACCTTTTTACTGCTGGTGAACAGGGACACTGGGTGACTAACCCCCGGGGTCCTCCTGTAAGTGAACAGGGACAGCGGTAAAAGGTGACTAACCCCCGGGGTACCTCCTGCTGGTGAACAGGGACAGCAGGTGTGGTGAAAAACACCCAGGTACCTACTTATTTAAGTGAACAGGGACAGCAGGTGTGGTGACTAACACCCAGTACCTCCTCCTAGGTGAACAGGGACAGCAGGTGTAAGGTGACTAACACCCAGGTACCTACTTCTGCTAAGTGAACAGGGACAGCAGGTGTAAGGTGAAAACCCCTACCTGCTAGGTGAACAGGGACAGCAGGTGTAAGGTGACTAACACTCAGGTACCTACTTACTGCTAAGTGAACAGGGACAGCAGGTGTGGTGACAACCCCCGGTACCTACTTACTTAAGTGAACAGGGACGGGTAAAAGGTGACTAAAAACCCGGGGTACCTTTTTAGGTGGGGACAGCAGGTGAAAGGGTGATAACACCCAGGTACCTACACTGCAGGTGAACAGGGAAAAAGGTGTAGGAAACACCCCTAGCACGTTGAGGGACAACACAATAAGTGTGGGGGCCCAAGATTTTTAAAACTCCCCCCCAGCATACATCGGGGATTACCCAAAAGCCCCTGGCTGTCTTCGGGCACTGGACAGGCACCTCAAGTCGGTACCTGATCCCCCGGGCTGTGGTTCGTACGTTGGACTGCGTGCGGCCAGCAGTAACAGCCTGGTTGATCGGCTTTTCCCAAAAAGAGGCCTGGTCACAGCCGGGGCCCGGGGGGGCGTTGCCCCCGGGGAATTCTCCCAGGTAGCCCCCAGGTTTATTTCCAGCCGTGCCGGGGATTGAACCACGGACACCCAGTGTGTGTAACAAGTGAGTTGCCAAGTCTTAAGCGAACAGGGATATGATACTTTTTTAAGAAAAAAACACATTCTGATACTTATCCTTGGGGCCCCCCTGATGACTCACCCTTTGCCAAACACAAAAGGTTATGGAACTTATATTGGCGACGTTTCGCTCACGACGTTTGTGGGCTTTATCACAGTGTGTGTCACCTATTTGTGGCTGCAGAGCTCGTTCCCCGGGGCCCCGGTGGGGCAAAAGGTGTGTGTGCATGTGTACAAGTGTGTTTAGTGTGTTAATGTGTGTGTTTTGTGTGTTAATGTGTGTGTTACTGTGTTACTGTGTGTGTGTTAGTGTGTTACTGTGTGTGTGTTAGTGTGTTACTGTGTGTGTGTTAGTGTGTTACTGTGTGTGTGTTAGTGTGTTACTGTTTGTGTTACTGTGTTACTGTGTGTGTGTTAGTGTGTTACTGTGTGTGTGTTAGTTTTACTGTGTGTGTTTTGTGTGTTACTGTGTGTGTGTTACTGTGTTCTGTGTTACTGTGTGTGTTTACTGTGTTACTTTTACTGTGTTTTTACTGTTTACTGTGTTACTGTGTGTGTGTTAGTGTGTTACTGTGTGTTTATGTTACTGTGTGTGTTTACTGTGTTACTGTGTTACTGTGTGTGTGTTTGTGTTACTGTGTTACTGTGTGTGTGTTAGTGTTTCTGTGTGTGTTAGTGTTACTGTGTGTGTTTTGTGTGTTACTGTGTGTGTTACTGTGTGTGTGTGTACTCACCTACTTGGGTTTTCAGGGGTCGATTCATAGCTCCGGCCCCGTGAGTGTGTGTGTGTGTGTTTTACTCACCTAGTTGTACTCCCCTAGTTGTGGTTGCGGGGGTCGAGTCAAGCTCCGGCCCCCCCCTCTTCACTGGCCGCTACGGGGGCACTCCCCTGCCCATAACTTTATCTCCCCTGCTTAAAGCTATTTTTTAAAAGCCTTCCCAATCGTTCCCCAAACTATTCCACTTCCCGACAACTCTGTGACTGAAGAAATCTTCCTAACACCCCGTGATTCATCTAGTCTTCAACCCCTCTGTGTCCCCTTGTTGTTTTCCCATTCTGGAACATTCTGTCTCTGTCCACCTTGTCAATTCCTCTCAGTATCTTATTGTTGTTATCATGTCCCCCTATCTCTCCTGTCCTCCAGTGTCGTCAGGTCGTTTTCCCCTTTAAACCCCTCCTCTGGACTTTCCCCCTTTGCTCGGGATAGTCTTGTTGCAAACCCTTTACTTTCTCATTTTTAAAAGTTGGGTGGGGGGGTTCCAAACTGGTCTGCATACTCCAATATGGGCCAAAAATCCTGCAGGGCCCAAAAGATGTATGTATGTATTTTGTGTGTATGTTGTGTGTGTGTTTGTGTGTGTGTACTCACCAAAAGTGGTTGCAGGGGTCGAGACTCAGCTCCGGCCCCCCCCCCTTCGCTGTCTGCTACGGGTTTTCTTCCCTGCTCCATGAGCTTTATCATACCTCGTCTTAAAACTATGTATGGTTCCTGCCCCCACTATATCTTTCTCTAGACTATTCCACTTCCCCTTTTTCTGTGGCTGAAGAAATGTTCCCCTTTTGTATGTTTTACTCACCTAATTCACTTCATTGTAGTTTGCAGGGGTCGAGTCATAGCTCCGGCCCCCCCTCTTCACTTCCTACTGTGTGTTTTTACTCATGGATGGGGCATGTGGATGACCCGCACGCGCTTTGTTTTGGGAAAAGGGGGAGGAGCCTGGCATACTTTTTCCCCGGAAGTAGGGGAAAGGGGGGGGGGAAGGGGGGAGGCATAACAGTGCCTTTGGGCAGGGGCACCCCTTTGGGTCTACCCTCAGAGGCCCGTACCCCCCAAAGCCCCCCCTCGTGCAGTGACGGGGGTAGGGATCGTTACCTCTTTGTGTACGATGGGGGAACTACCCAACTGGCTGGCTGGGTCTTAAGATTCCCCTCTCTGATGATCATGGTGGGGAAGAGCGGCTGTTGTCCCGGGGGAGAGAGAGAGAGAGAGAGAGAGAGAGAGAGAGAGAGAGAGAGAGAGAGAGAGAGAGAGAGAGAAGAAACAGAGACAGAGAAAACAGACAGACGACAGACAGACAGACAGAGAGGGGTTCTGCTTCTTGTTGCCAATAGTAGTGATTGTTACTGTGTTGCAGCAGCTTAAAACACAAGAAATAAACAACCAGGAATTAAGGGGGAAATTTCTGCTTGAATTCAACCCCAGCAAACACGCAGATATAAAACAAAAAAAAGAAGAAGACCAGGTGAGAGTACCAGCTGGGGAGAGACCAGAGTGAGGGACCAGCTGAAAAACCAGGTAAATCCAGCTGAGAGAAAATCGGGGAAAAAGGTACCAGCTGAAAAGAGACCAGATGAAGAGTACCAGCTGGAGAGCCCGATGGAAGTGAGAGAAAACCAGGAAGAGTACCAGCTGAGAAAATCGGGGAAAAAGGTACAAGCGGGAGAGAGACCAAGTAAAGTCCAGCTGAGAGAAAACCAGAAAAAGGTACCAGCTGAGAGAAAACCAGAGGAAGAGTACCAGCTGAGAGAGAGACCAGAGGAAGAAAAAGCTGAGAGAGAGACCAGAGGAAGAGACCAGCTAAAGAGACCAGAGGAAGAGTACCAGCTGAGAAAACCATAGTAAGAGTACCAGCTGAGAGAGAGACCAGAGGAAAGTACCAGCTGAGAGAAAACCAGAGGAAGAGTACCAGCTGAGATAGAGACCAGAGGAAGAGTACCAAATGAGAGAGAGACCAGAGGAAGAGTACCAGCTGAGAGAGCCCAGAAAAAGGTACCAGCTGAAGAAAAAGGTAAGAGTACCAGCTGTGAAAAGACCAGAGGAAGAGTACCAGCTCAGGCTGCCTGCTGAAGCCCCCTAGCTCAGGTTGGGGGGCCCCCCCCCCCCAGAACCAGACCTCCTGGTTCCTGGCCTGATCGATCAAGCTGTTGATACTCCCCCTTTTGAGGAACTTTTTGGGGGAAATCTGTCGACAACTAGGGAATTTCTTGGTGATCCCCCTCATGCATGAAGGGATGGTGTTGAAAGGGCTGGTCCTTAACCCTAGTTCTTTATGTCTCATCCCCACTGCTTTTCAATGTTGGTATGGTGCATCGTCTCAACCTCTTGTTTGATAAGTAGTAATTTTGGTGGCCAATTTAAGCCAAAATTTCCCCGTATCTTCCTTGTGTAGATTATGATGCATCTTTCTCGCCTACGTTCAAATACAGTTCCAGGGACTTAAAAACGCCCAGTAATTTAGGTGTTTGACTGAGTTCACACGGCTGTGAAGGTTCTCTGTACATTTTCCAGCTCAGGAATTTCTCCTGCCTTGAAGGTGACTGTTGGTACCCAATACTCCAGCCTGGGAACGCTGACCTGAAGATTTAACATTGGCTTGGCATCTCTTGTTTTAAATTCTTGTTATGCATCCCATCATTTCCTTGCGTTTATCAACATTGTTGTTTCCCCGAACGGTCTAGCTTTTTCACTCCAGATTTTCCCCCTTTACTTACGTTCTAGTGAGACTTTTTGGGGTTTTTCTTGTATTCCATCTTGTTTTTTTTCCCCCCTTCTTCTGTAACATAATAATTTAAATTTGTTTTCTATTAAACATCATATTGTTGTCAGTGGTTCACTGGAAGACTTATTTATATCAGCCTGGAGTCTAACTGTGTCTTCTGTGCATGCCGTCATACAGATTCTAGTGTCTCTGCAAGGGGACACAGTGCTTGATTGATGCCCCGTCTGTGTCACATATAAAAAGAAAAAAGGAAGTGAGGCGAGTACCGGACCTCCACCCATGATGCTCCCCCGCCCTGCCCTGCCCCAGGATGCTCCCCCCCGCCCCCCCCCCGGTCTCCACCCCCCCGCCCCCCCCCGATGCTCCACCCTGCCCCCCCCCGCCCCAGGATGTTTCCCCCCGCCCTACACTCCCCCTCAATGCTTCACCCTGCCATGGCCTGTCCTCCCCCCCGCCCCCATACCGTGCCCTGCCCTGCTCTGCCCTGCCCTACCCTGCCCTGCTTTGCCCTGCCATGCCATTCAATGCCATGCCATCCCCCGTCCTGCCCTGCCCAGCCCAGCCCTGCCCTCCCCCGCCCCCCCCACCCCCTTGCCCTGTCCTTCCCTGCCTTGCCCTGCCCTGCCCACCCCCGCCATGCCCTTCCTTGCCCTGCCCAGCCCTGCCATGCCCTTCCTTCCCCCGCCCGCCCTGCCCAGCCCTGCCCTGCCCTGCTCCCACCCTGCCTTGCCCTGCCCTTCCCTGCCTTGCCCTCCCCCGCCCCCCCCCGCCATCCCCTTTCCCCTTCCCTGCCCAGCCCTGCCCTGCCCTGCTTTCCCCCCCCTGCCTTGCCCTGCCCTTCCCTCCCTTTTCCCCGCCCTGCCCTGCCATCCCCTTTTCCTTCCCTGCCCCCCCCCGCCCAGCCCCCCCCTGCTCTTCCCACCCTCCTTGCCCTGCCCTTCCCCGCCTTTCCCTGCCCTGCCCTGCCCTGCCATGCCCTTCCTTGCCCTGCCCAGCCCTGCCCTCCCCCGCTCTTCCCCTGCCTTGCCCTGCCCCCTCCCCTTCCCTGCCCCCCTGCCCTGCCATGCCCTTCATTGCCCTGCCCAGCCCTGCCTAGCCCTGCCCAAGCCCTGCTCTTCCCTACCCTGCCTTGCCCTGCCCTTCCCTGCCTTTCCCGCCCTGCCCTGCCCTGCCATGCCCTTCCTTGCCCTGCCCCCCCCCCCGCCCTCCCCCGCTCTTCCCTACCCTGCCTTGCCCCCCCCCTTCCCCCCTTCCCCCGCCCTGCCCTGCCATGCCCTTTTTTCCCTGCCCAGCCCTGCTAGCCCTGCCCAAGCCCTGCTCTTCCCTACCCTGCCTTGCCCTGCCCTTCCCTGCCTTGCCCTCCCCCGCCCTGCCCCCTCCCCTTTCCCCTTCCCTGCCCACCCCCGTCCAGCCCTGCCCTCCCCCGCTTTTCCCCCACCCTGCCTTGCCCTGCTCTTCCCTACCCTGCCTTTGCCCTTCCCCGCCTTGCCCTCCCCCGCCCTGCCCTGCCCTGCCCTGCCCTACCCAGCCCTGCCTCATCGACAGTCACGCATCCAGCCCCCCCCTTATTTCATCAGCGCATCTGCCCCTCCCCCCCTCACCTTCACCCCTCTCACCCCCCCCCTCTCTCACCCCCTTCACCCCTCTCCCCCCCCTTCACTCCTCTCTCCTCCCTTCACCCTCTCTCTCACACACACGTACATAACTACATATTCCACCACGTCCCCTAACTACAGTACTACCCCCGTACATAACTAATACTACCACCACTTTCAACTACACTACTACCACCATACATAACTACACTACTCCCAAAAAACCCTCTCACAGGCCCTAAGTATACTATGGAAAAGGAGCTTGACACGGTAAATTTCCCCAAATCACTGTAAACAACGGATATAACCCCACTCCAAAAAGGTGGCAGCAAAGAAAACAAAAAACTATAGCCAAAACTTTAACGTCCCCCATCATAAAAATCTTTGAAAAGTTCTAAGAACAGAATAGCAAAACCTGGAAACCCAAAAAAATTCACAACCCAGGACAACATGGGTTCAACGGTCCTCCTGCCTCTCCAACTGCTAGACCCCCATGATATGGTCTTAGATGCTCTGGAAAACAAACAAAATGCAGATATATATACACAGATTTTGTAAAAGCCTTTGACAAGTGTGATCATGGTGTAATAGCACCAAAAAAGGGGCAAAAGGGGGAACTGGAAAGTAGGCAGATGGATCTTCAACTTTCTAACCAATCAAAAAAAAAGAGTAGTGGAAAAAAAAAATTAAATCAGGCTGCCATAGTAAAATCTGTCCAAAAGGCCCAAATACTCGCACCTATCCTGTTCCTCATTCTCATATGAAAAGACAGAGATGTAAACCAACTGTATCATCCTTTGCAGATGTTTTGGGTTGAGAGTGTCATCCATTAACAAAAATCTCAGAAGATAAAAACCCAAATTTTCCAATGAGCAACAGAGAACAATATGATGTTCAATAAAAACAAACGACCTCCGTTATAAAACTGGGGAAATAATACTTAGGACTGAGTATATTACAAACTCCAATCACACAATAGAGCGGAAAAGTAATGTGAAGGACCGGGGTTGGGAATGTCAAGACCTCACCTTCAAGGACCACAACAATGCTACTATTACATCCGGGGAAACTGATAGGATGGATAATGAGAACATTCAAGAAAGAGATGCAAAAAATGATGACCTTTTTTTAAAACACTTGTTCTCTCTAGGCTGGAATACTGCTGAAAATTTAAAACCCCCCTTCAAGGCAGGTAAATTGCAGATCAGAATGTACGAGAACCTTTACTGCACGTAAAAGTTCCATCAAACACCTTAACTCGGGGCGCCTGGAAGCACTAGACTTATATTCACTGGGCGCAGGCAGAATATATCATAATCTACACCTGGAAGATTCTGGGGGACTGGTCCCTAATATGCACACAGAAATCACGTCATACGAAAGCAATAGTTTTGGCAGACGTGCAACCCCCCGTGAAAAGTAGAGGCGCCCGGTACACTGGAAAACACAATAAGTGTCGGGGGCCCCAAACTGTTCAAAAACCTCCCACCAGCCATAAGGGCCATTACCAGTAGGCACGGTTTTTCCTTCAAGGGAGTTGGACAGATACCGTCATTTCCCCGACACCCCGGGGTGTGGTTCGTACGTTGGACACGTGCAGCCAGCAGTAACAGCCTCGTTGATCGGCCCCCGACCCCGGGGGGCCTGGTCATATAGGGGCCCGGGACGTCGACCCCCGGAATGCCCCCCAGGTAGGTAGACTACCACCACGTACATAACTACACTACTACCACCACGTACATAACACACTACTCCAATATGTACATAACTACACTTACCACCACGTACATGGGTACACTACTACCACCACTTTCATGCTCCTACTACCATCACGTACATAACTAAATACTACCACCAAAAAATTCACTTTCCCCCCGTACATAACTACTTTTACTACCACCACTACATAACTACACACCCACCACGTACATAGCTACACTACTACCACCACGTACATAACTACACTACTTCCACCATTTAACTACACTACTCCACCACGTACATAACTACATTTTCACCACCTCATAGCTACACTACTACCACGTACATAACTCCCCTTTTTTCCCCCGTACATTAATTTTCACTACTCCCCCCCGTACCCCCTACACTACTACCCCACGTACATAGCTACACTACTCCCCCTACATAGCTACACTACTACCCCCGTACCTCCGCCCCAGGCTCGAACTCTTAACCGATATTCCCCCAAGAATTGAAAGAAAATGAATCACCTGTTAAATATTCTCTGGAGACGAGTCCTAGACACTAAAAGTCATCCCACTCTTTAAAAAAATGACCTTCCCCACTCCACAATGGTGGCAGTGAACCAATGGCCAAAAAAACTATAGATCAGTAACAATAACTTACATTATCAAAATCTTTGAAATAGTTTGAAGAACTTTTCCCAACGTACTCTTTGTACATTAGCACAGGGTTATCATGGGTTTGACAGGGCCCCAAAGGCGTCTCACAACTGCTGGATCATTAAAGGCCTTTGATAATTATAATCATTGGGCAATAAACAAAATGCGCGTAAAACGAATACCTGGGAACGTTGTCTATTTTTCAACTTCTAACAAAAAACCAAAAAGTAATAGCAAACAACGTTAAAACAGGTTCCGCTAGGGTGTAGAGTTGTCCCCAAGGTCGTCTCCCCCCTTCCTTTCTCATTCTGATATCTGACACAGACAGTGACTCAATCATAGCACTGTGTCACCCCCTTCAGACGACACTAGAATCCAGCCCAGGCATGCAAGAAACACAGTTAGACTCAGGCTATATAAACCAAGTTTCCATGAACCACGAAAAAATTTGATGTTTAATAAGAACAAATTTAAATTATTATTTACAGAATGGTGGAAAAAAAACAAGATGGAAAACAAGACAAACTCAAAAAGTCTCACTAGAACGTAAGTAAAAAGTGAAATCTGGGAGTAAATGCTAGACCATGTTAAGGAACACAAAATATTTTATAGCAACTGCAAAAAAGATGGGATGCATAACAAAACCTTCAAAACAAGAGAGGCCAAGCCAATGTTTTACACTCTTCAGGGAGTCGTTC
>WNWK01029990.1:0-23877 GCA_009830355.1 Cherax destructor
AGATGGATATATCAGGCAAAAAAAAATTTTAGGAGAGAAAACCCCAATTCCCCCAAAAAAAACTTCACTTATAACTTGAAAGTTTAAAAAAAAAAATTTGATTATATAACTCGGCTTTTGATTATAAACTTAAAACAAAATAATAAAAAAAATTACATTGTTTTTTTCCCTGACAAAATTTTTAAAAAATTTTTTCAATGGTTTTAAATTTGACAAAATTTCCCCTGCTGCGGGTAATGGGCAAAATGGTCTGAATTTTCACAAGTTTTTTCCCATTAAAAATGCTTGAAAAGTGGCAATCTCAAAATTTTTTTTTTTAATTCCCTAAGGGCATAATTTATTTTTTTTCAAAGTCTTTTTGTTTTAGATTTCTGGGGAAGAAAATTTTTGGGTTTCTTTAAAAAATTCATTTGGTTGTCGCCCCGGGGTTTGGGGGCTCCTAAAATGAGTCGTTTGGGGACTTTTTACCCCCTTTTTTGGGCTTCTCTGTGTATGCCCCATCCCCTAACGGGCCCAACTGGTGTTGTTTTCCCTTGTTTTGGGCATAAAAAAGAATTTTTTGTTTTTTTTTTTTAAACCTTTTTATGGTTTTTAGTTTTCCTGGTTTTGTCCCCCTTAAAATTCCTTAGTTAATTCGTTTTTGCTTTTTAAAACCCCGTCCCCCCCTTAATTTCAATATATTGGCCCTCTCAAGCTCTTGACCTTCCCTTCTTTTTGGGCGTTTTTTTTTAAATTTTTTCTTTTCTTTTTAATGGAAGTGTCTTGAACAGATCTCAAGAACCACAGAGTTCTTTTTTTCTAGGCAAAGGTTCGGATCTGTGTGTTTGGATATTTTCCCCACTTGTTTCATTTAGGACATGGTTGACTTTTTCCCTTTATATGTTTTGTTATTGAAATTGTTTTTTTGAAGACACCCCATGACTGATCACATTTTTCTGGTCAGGAGCCCTGGTCATGTCTGTACGTCTATTATGTTGTGATCTGAGTGTATTGTCTTTGATACAGTTATATTACGTATCAGATCGTCGTTGTTAGTGATGATGAGGTCCAGCGTATTTTCTAGTCTTGTAGGTTCTATTATTTGCAGGTTTAAGGTGAATCTGGAGCAAACTTTTACTAGCTTATGTGTGTGTGAATTTTCATCTGAGCTGCCTCCTGGGATGATCTATGCTAAAATATTATTTGCTACACTTCTACATTTTAGGTGTCTCAAGTTGAAATCTCGTAGTAGCAAGATGTTTGGGGCAGGAGTTGAGAGATTTTCCAGATAGTGATCAATTTTCAAAAGCTGCTCCCGGAAATGCTGGGAAGTTGCATCTGGAGGCTTGTATACCACCACAATGACAAGGTTTTGGTTTTCAATCTTTACCGCTAAAACTTTAACTACATCATTTGAGGTGTTTAGTAGTTCTGAACAAATGAGCGACTCTGTGACGTACAGGCCAACCCTCCCTTGTTGCCTGTTTAGTCTGTCGCATCTGAATAGGTTATAACCTGGGATCCATATTTCGTTGACAAAATGATCCTTTGTGTGGGTCTCTGTGAATGCTGCAAACATTGCATTTGACTCCGTGAACAGTCCCTTGATGTAAGGAAATTTGTTGTTTGTTGACGGCTTTAGACCCTGTATGTCGAGGAGAGTTTATTTCTGTTCGGTGGTAGATGAGCTGTTCTTAAGGTTTTTGAACCTAGATTTTGAGATGTGAAGAATATGTATCTTGTTCTGCGTGTTTTGTAATTCTATGTTGACAACGGCCAGTAATTCGTCGATGGTACATTTGTTGGCGGCGATACTTGTGAACTTGACGGTTCCATCACGAAGTCGTATATGTAGTTCATCAGCTTACATGTAGTCTTTGTGTGGTAGGGAGGAATAGAATGTTATGTCAGTCCATCGTAGGTATGGAGAGGTTCAACTTCTTTGCCTTAATCCATTGTTTCTGTTTGTACTTCTTGTTGGAGTGGTTGGGGTGTGGCTTCTGATTGGTCTCGAGTGGTGGCGGTGGAAGTCTCTGGTGGTTCAAGTGAGCTTGCTGATTGGTCGACTGATGGTGGAACAAGCAGATTGGGAGGCGGTGGTTGAAGCAGCAGGAGCGATGTTGTCGGTGATTTTGGAAGTATCAGGAATTGTTGCTTGGGCTTGAGTAGAGGACAGGTCAACAGGTGTAGTGAAGTTAATGATGTTAGGTCGGGAGTCAAGAAAAACGAAGGCAGGCATGTTGTTGAGACGGAATAGTTCATTTATGGTAATGTTGAAGGTGCCGGGGTTGGCTGCATTGGCTAGATACGCATACATCATGCAGTGGAGATAGTGAGGTGCTGGGTAGATAATAGCTGCTGTGTAGATTGAAGAATTTTGTTGGTAACAGTCTGTATTTTTGTTATTTCTGCATATGTCGGCGATTTGGGGCTGCTCTCCTTAGAATCTTCTTTGATCTTCTGAGAGAGCAACTTCCTTCCATAGTGGACATTTGGCTGCAAGGGTATGGTGAGTACCATTGCAGTTGAAGCAGGTTGAAATGGCATTGGTGGTGGAACATGCTTTGAAATCATGGCCGTCCTTTCCGCAGTTGGAACAGAATTTCTTTCCTTTAAGGGGACAGTCAGTCGTCGAGTGGTGGTAAGAATAATAGTTCCAGCAGTGTGAGACATGAACAAAACGTTCAGATTCGATTTGTAGTGGATAAATATGGTAGTAGGAGATGGCTAGGCCATCAGAAAGCGCTTTGTAGCCGTATCGATGTTGGAAAAGGTGAGTTTGACCATTAAAGAAGCTTATGGAATTTTGATAATGTTGTCAATTGAGGCCCAAGTATTTTGTTCCTCGATAGAGGTCGATAGGTAGTAGGTTGGTAGACAGCAACCACCCAGGGAGGTACTACCGTCCTGCCAGGTGACTGTGAAACAGAAACCTGAAACTGTTTTACATGATGGTAGGATTGCTGGATAACAGGTATATCTAGCTACTTCTACTTACACTTTAGGTCACACTACACTGGCATACACATGCATATATATACATACACACATCTAGGTTTTTCTTCTTTTTCTTAATAGCTCTTGTTCTTTTTATTTTCTCTATTGTCCATGGGGAAGTGGAAAAGAATCTTTCCTCCGTAAGCCATGCGTGTCGTATGAGGCGACTAAGATGCCGGGAGCAATGGGCTAGTAACCCCTTCTCCTGTACAAATCTACTAAAAACGAGAAGAAGAAAAACTTTATAAAATTGGGTTGTCTGAATGTGCGTGGATGTAGTGCGGATGATAAGAAAGAGATGATTGCCGATGTTATGAATGAAAAGAAGTTGGATGTCCTGGCCCTAAGCGAAACAAAGCTGAAGGGGGTAGGCGAGTTTCAGTGGGGAGAAATAAATGGGATTAAGTCAGGAGTATCTGAGAGAGTTAGAGCTAAGGAAGGTAGCAATAATGTTGAAGGATCAGTTATGGAAGGAAAAGAGGGAATATAAATGTGTAAATTCAAGGATTATGTGGATTAAAATAAGGGTCGGATGCGAAAAGTGGGTCATAATAAGCGTGTATGCACCTGGAGAAGAGAGGAGTGTAGAGGAGAGAGAGAGATTTTGGGAGATGTTAAGCGAATGTATAGGAACTTTTGAACCAAATGAGAGAGTAATTGTGGTAGGGGACCTAAATGCTAAAGTGGAGAAACATGCAGAGAGGGTGTAGTAGGTAAGTTTGGGGTGCCAGGTGTAAATGATAATGGGAGCCCTTTGATTGAACTTTGTATAGAAAGGGGTTTAGTTATAGGTAATACATATTTTAAGAAAAAGAGGATAAATAAGTATACAAGATATGATGTAGGGCGTAATGACAGTAGTTTGTTGGACTATGTATTGGTAGATAAAAGACTGTTGAGTAGACTTCAGGATGTACATGTTTATAGAGGGGCTACAGATATATCAGATCACTTTTTAGTTATAGCTACAGTGGGAGTAAAAGGTAGATGGGATACAAGGAAAATAGAATCAGTAAGTAAAAGAGAGGTGAAGGTTTATAAACTAAAAGAGGAGACAGTTAGGGTAAGATATAAACAACTATTGGAGGATAGATGGGCTAGTGAGAGTGTAGGCAATGGGGTCGAAAATGTATGGGGTAGATTTAAAAATGTAGTGTTAGAGTGTTCAGCAGAAGTTTGTGGTTACAGGCGAGTGGGTGCGGAGGAAGAGGAGCGATTGGTGGAATGATGATGTAAAGAGAGTAATGGGAGAAAAAGTTAGCATATGAGAGGTTTTTACAAAGTAGAAGTGATGCAAGGAGGGAAGAGTATATGGAGAGAAAAGAGAGGTTAAAAGAGTGGTGAAGCAATGTAAAAGAGAGCAGATGAGAGAGTGGGTGAGATGTTATCAGCAAATTTTGTTGAAAATAAGAAAAGTTTTGGAATGAGATTAATAAGTTGAGGAAGCCTAGAGAACAAATGGATTTGACAGTTAAAAATAGGAGAGGAGATTTATTAAATGGAGAGTTAGAGGTATCGGGAAGATGGAGAGAATATTTTGAGGATTTGTTAAATGTTGATGAAGACAGGAAGCTGTGATTTCGTGTGTAGGGCAAGGAGGAATAACATCTTGTAGGAGTGTGGAAGAGCCAGTTGTGGTGTAGGGAAGTTCGTGAGGCAGTGGGTAGAATGAAAGGGGGTAAGGCAGCTGGGATTGATGGGATAAAGATAGAAATGTTAAAAGCAGGTGGGGATATAATTTTGGAGTGGTTGGTGCTATTATTTAATAAATGTATGGAAGAGGGTAAGGACCTAGGATTGGCAGAGAGCGTGTATTGTTCCTTTGTATAAAGGCAAAGGGGACAAAAGAGAGTGCAAAAATTATAGGGGAATAAGTCTGTTGAGTGTACCTGGTAAAGTGTATGGTAGAGGTATTATTGAAAGAATTAAGAGTAAAACAGAAAGCAGGATAGCAGATGAACAAGGGGCTTTAGGAAAGGTAGGGTGTGTAGACCAAGTGTTTACAGTGAAACATATAGTGAACAGTATTTGGATAAGGGTAAAGATGTTTTTGTGGCATTTATGGATTTGAAAAGGCGTATGATAGGGTAGATAGGGGGCAATGTGGCAGATGTTGCAGGTGTATGGAATAAGGAAGGTTACTGAAAGCAGTGAAGAGTTTTATGAGGATAGTGAGGCTCAGGTTAGAGTGTGTAGGAGGGAAGGGACTATTTCCCAGTAAAGTGGGCCTTAGACAAGGATGTGTGATGTCACCGTGGTTGTTCAATATATTTATAGATGGGGTTGTAAGAGAAGTGAATGCGAGGGTCTTGGCAAGAGGTGTTGGGCTAAAAGATAAAGAAGCAAATACAAAGTGGGAGTTGTCACAGTTGCTTTTTGCTGATGACACTGTGCTTTTGGGAGATTCTGAAGAGAAGCTGCAGAGGTTAGTGGATGAATTTGGTAGGGGGGTAAAAGAAGAAAATTGAAAGTGAATATAGGAAAGAGTAAGGTGATGAGGATAACAAAAGAATAGGTGACGAAAGATTGGATATCAGATTGGAGGAGAGAGTATGGAGGAGGTGAATGTATTCAGATATTTGGGAGTGGACATGTCGGCGGATGGGTCTATGAAGGATGAGGTGAATCATAGAATTGATGAGGGAAAAGGGTGAGTGGAGCACTTCGAGTCTGTGGAGACAAAGAACCTTGTCCATGGAAGTAAAGAGGGAATGTATGAGAGTATAGTTATACCAACGCTCTTATATGGGTGTGAAGCATGGGTGATGAATGTTGCAACGAGGAGAAGGCTGGAGGCAGTGGAGATGTCATGTCTGAGGTCAATGTGTGGTGTGAATATAATGCAGAGAATTCGGAGTTTGGAAATTAGGAGGAGGTGCGGATTACCAAAACGATTGTCCAGAGAGCTGAGGAGGGGTTGTTGAGGTGGTTTGGACATGTAGAGAGAATGGAACGAGACAGAGTGACTTCGAGAGTGTATAAATCTGTAGTGGAGGGAAGGCGGGGTAGGGGTCGGCCTAGGAAAGGTTGGAGGGAGGGGGTAAAGGAAGTTTTGTGTGCGAGGGGCTTGGACTTCCAGCAAGCATGTGTGAGCGTATTTGATAGGAGTGAATGGAGGCATATGGTTTTTAATACTTGACGTGCTGTTGGAGTGTGAGCAAAGTAACATTTATGAAGGGATTCAGGAAACCGGCAGGCCGGACTTGAGTTCTGGAGATGGGAAGTACAGTGCCGGCACTCTGAAGGAGGGTGTTAATGTTGCAGTTTTAAAACTGTAGTGTAAAGCACCCTTCTGGCAAGACAGTGATGGAGTGAATGATGATGAAAGTTTTTCTTTTTCGGGCCACCCTGCCTTGGTGGGAATCGGCCGATGTGTTAATAAAAAAAAAAAAAAAAAAAAATAATAGAGGTCTTCAGGTCAGACGTTGATAGGGATGTAATGATCTTGTCCAGAAGGTTTTGGCAGCAGCAGGAAAGGTGAGGGAGAGACGTTGAACTGTCGGTCACTGAGAGTATTCATTGAGGTGTCGTTCATAAGTTTCGTAGCTTATCGTCAGTACAGACGACAATGAAGGAGTCTTTCAAAGAGTGGATAGCTGTAAATTTCACCTGCAAGCAGGTCTTTACAGCGGCAGCAAGAGCAAGTTTGTTAGTCACTGATAACTCCATTGGATTGCTTGATCTTTACACGATGAGCAAGCATCGTTAAAGAGTAAAGGTGATGACTGAAGGATAGAGATTCCCCTCCCAACGGGGATCGTAGAAAGACTGGAAAGACGAGTCAGAGCTTCTGCGACTGCACAGGGCGAGGTCTACACAGCGATTTGTGGTATTCAGAAGAATCAGAAGGGACTCACAGGTAAGGGGTGGTCGCTTTTGCAATTCAGGCAAGTTGGTACGGGAAAGTAGCAGCGTGAGTCTTGTGTATGGGAAAGTAGCAGCGTGAGTCTTGTGTACGGGAAAGTAACAGCGTGAGTCTTGTGTATGGGAAAGTAGCAGCGTGAGTCTTGTGTATGGGAAAGTAACAGCGTGAGTCTTGTGTATGGGAAAGTAACAGCGTGAGTCTTGTGTACGGGAAAGTAGCAGCGTGAGTCTTGTGTATGGGAAAGTAGCAGCGTGAGTCTGCTAGTATGGGAAAGAGCAGCGTGAGTCTTGTGTATGGGAAAGTAGCAGCGTGAGTCTTGTGTACGGAAAGTAACAGCGTGAGTCTTGTGTACGGGAAAGTAGCAGCGTGAGTCTTGTGTATGGGAAAGTAGCAGCGTGAGTCTATGTATGGGAAAGTAGCAGCGTGAGTCTTGTGTACGGGAAAGTAACAGCGTGAGTCCTGTGTACGGGAAAGTAGCAGCGTGAGTCTGTGTATGGGAAAGAACAGCGTGAGTCTTGTGTACGGGAAAGAGCAGCGTGAGTCTTGGTATGGGAAAGAGCAGCGTGTTTCTGTGTACGGAAAGTAGCAGCGTGAGTCTGTGTACGGGAAAGTAGCAGCGTGAGTCTTGTGTATGGGAAAGTAGCAGCGTGACTTGTGTATGGGAAAGTAGCAGCGTGAGTCTTGTGTATGGGAAAGTAGCAGCGTGAGTCTTGTGTATGGGAAAGTAGCAGCTTGAGTCTTGTGTACGGGAAAGTAGCAGCTGAGTCTTGTGTATGGGAAAGAGCAGCGTGAGTCTTGTGTATGGGAAAGAGCAGCTGAGTCTTGTGTATGGGAAAGTAGCAGCTGAGTCTGTGTATGGGAAAGTAGCAGCGTGTTCTTGTGTACGGGAAAGCAGCAGCGTGAGTCTTGTGTACGGGAAAGTAGCAGCGTGAGTCTTGTGTATGGGAAAGTAGCAGCGTGAGTCTGTGTATGGGAAAGAGCAGCGTGAGTATTGTGTATGGAAAGAGCAGCGTGAGTCTTGTGTATGGGAAAGTAGCAGCTTGAGTCTTGTGTATGGGAAAGTAGCAGCGTGAGTCTTGTGTATAGGAAAGTAGCAGCGTGAGTCTTGTGTATGGGAAAGTAGCAGCGTGAGTCTTGTGTATGGGAAAGTAGCAGCGTGAGTCTTGTGTATGGGAAAGTAGCAGCGTGAGTCTTGTGTATGGGAAAGTAGCAGCGTGAGTCTTGTGTATGGGAAAGTAGCAGCGTGAGTCTTGTGTATGGGAAAGTAGCAGCGTGAGTCTGTGTACGGGAAAGTAGCAGCGTGAGTCTTGTGTATGGGAAAGCAGCAGCTTGAGTCTAGTGATGGGAAAGCAGCAGCGTGAGTCTTGTGTATGGGAAAGCAGCAGCTTGAGTCTTGTGTATGGGAAAGTAGCAGCGTGAGTCTTGTGTACGGAAAGTAGCAGCGTGAGTCTTGTGTACGGGAAAGTAGCAGCGTGAGTCTTGTGTACTGGAAAGTAGCAGCGTGAGTCTTGTGTACGGGAAAATAGCAGCGTGAATCGTGTACGGAAAAGTAACAGTGTGAGTCTTGTGTACGGGAAAGTAGCAGCGTGAGTCTTGTGTATGGGAAAGTAGCAGCTTGAGTCTTGTGTACGGGAAAGTAGCAGCGTGAGTCTTGTGTATGGGAAAGTAGCAGCTTGAGTCTTGTGTATGGGAAAGTAGCAGCGTGAGTCTTGTGTACGGGAAAGTAGCAGCGTGAGTCTTGTGTACGGGAAAGTAGCAGCTTGAGTCTTGTGTACGGGAAAGTAACAGTGTGAGTAATGCGACCCCAGAATGGGCCACAATTTGTATGATATATTATATGTATATTTTCAATTTCATATAATTTTATATTGCTAATATTTTTGATAATAGCTAAATCGTTCATATATTTCTTTATATTATTATTTGACTTAGCTATTTTATTAGTTAGGATGTAACATGTACACTATTGTGCTCATTGTTCCAGAGTGTTGAGTAGCTGCTTTTCAGTTGGCAAATTACCTCGCTAACAAGCGCTTCGCTTGTTATACTGCCGGCTTTCTGGAGTGGCTGGGCAGCAGCCATGCGAGTCACGTGATCACACCTGTGGGAGGCGACTGTTCCCCTTTATCGTTCTCTCTTCCCTGCTGACTCTCGTTGGAGTAACACCTCGTTCTTGTCTCTGCTTGTTTCCTCGTCATTTAGACTCTGTTTGGTAGAGTATGTGTTCGGTGGTGAGACGAAACATACTTCTCTGGACTCTGTGTAACTCTGTTCACAGAGAATATCCTAGACTTAGTGATTTCGACGTTTTATTGGGTTTTGTGTCACATTGACACTGAGATAACTCAGGTCTCTAGCTATAGCTCTTGACCAAATTCGCTAAGGCATCTGTGCACCGCCACAGTCAGGGATTTTGGTTATGCTGAACCTAGATTCAGTAATAAGGGAGTTTTGTGACTATTATTTAGGATCTGCTGATGGTCCCCAGTTAGGGCCATTTTTCGATCTCCTTGTTCCTGACGCTGTGTTACTGTTGTTTGATATATTGCTGTTCGGCGAATTTGTCATATTACTGTTCAATCAAGCTGTTCTGATTGTCAGTTTGTTAGAGAAGCTAGCTTATGAGAAGACGTTCAGTCGGTCACTGTTCGAGTCGAGTCTAAAGAGGCATAACCAGTTTCGTGGAGCACCCCCATACACACACACACACACACGTATTTGTATATATCCTAGTATTATTATAAATTGCTGACATTGTACCAGATTGTACATAAGAGCCATTAAGATATATATATGCCTTCAGCACAATAATATAGTTTATGAGAGAAGTGTAGGAGGTAACCTCCTAATTAATACCTTTAGTATATTTATATTTAATTTGATTTACTTTAATACCCTAGATATTCTAACTTTGTTAATTAACATTTTAAATATATTTCTTTGGTTAGTATCCTCTCAGTTGAGATCCTATTATGATATTGATAATACTATGTCGGATAACTGGACCAGGATATTGACTTTGTTGCAAAAGCCCAGTAACAGGCTGGATGCTAGAAGGGCATTCCATTCTAGTGTTCACTGGAGATGTCTATTTCTAATAGATATCACGTCATTTTGTAACAGTGTGAGTCTTGTGTACGTGAAAGTAACAGTGTGAGTCTTGTGTACGTGAAAATAACAGTGTGAGTCTTGTGTACGTGAAAATAACAGTGTGAGTCTTGTGTACGGGAAAGTAGCAGCGTGAGTCTTGTGTACGGGAAAGTAACAGCGTGAGTCTTGTGTACGGGAAAGTAGCAGCGTGAGTCTTGTGTACGGGAAAGTAGCAGCGTGAGTCTTGTGTACGGGAAAGTAGCAGCGTGAGTCTTGTGTACGGAAAAGTAACAGTGTGAGTCTTGTGTACGGGAAAACATTAAAAAGCTCAGAAAAATGTGCTAAAATCGTATTTTATTGCATATTTCGACGTTTTAGAGCGGTTTGAGTGTTTTTCTGGCAAAACTCATTTTTTAGCTAAAATACTTAGATGCTTGACTGACTTGCTTGCTTGACTGACTTGCTTGCTTGACTGACTTGCTTGCTTGACTGACTTGCTTGCTTGACAGCGTGAGTCTTGTGTACGGGAAAGTAGCAGCGTGAGTCTTGTGTACGGGAAAATAGCAGCGTGAATCGTGTACGGAAAAGTAACAGTGTGAGTCTTGTGTACGGGAAAGTAGCAGCGTGAGTCTTGTGTACGGGAAAGTAGGAGCGTGAGTCTTGTGTACGGAAAAGTAACAGTGTGAGTCTTGTGTACGGAAAAGTAACAGTGTGAGTCTTGTGACGGAAAGTAGCAGCGTGAGTCTTGTGTACGGGAAAGTAGCAGCGTGAGTCTTGTGTGCGGAAAGTAGCAGCGTGAGTCTTGTGTACGGAAAAGTAACAGTGTGAGTCTTGTGTACGGAAAGTAGCAGCGTGAGTCTTGTTTACGGAAAGTAGCAGCGTGAGTCTTGTGTACGGGAAAGCAGCAGCGTGAGTCTTTGTACGGGAAAGTAACAGCGTGAGTCTTGTGTACGGAAAAGTAACAGTGTGAGTCTTGTGTACGGGAAAGTAGCAGCGTGAGTCTTGTGTACGGGAAAGTAGCAGCGTGAGTCTTGTGTACGGGAAAGTAGCAGCGTGAGTCTTGTGTACGGGAAAGTAGTAGCGTGAGTCTTGTGTACGGGAAAGTAGCAGCGTGAGTCTTGTGTACGGAAAAGTAACAGTGTGAGTCTTGTATACGGGAAAGTAGCAGCGTGAGTCTTGTGTACGGGAAAGTAGCAGCGTGAGTCTTGTGTACGGGAAAGTAGCAGCGTGAGTCTTGTGTACGGGAAAGTAGCAGCGTGAGTCTTGTGTACGGGAAAGTAGCAGCGTGAGTCTTGTGTACGGAAAAGTAGCAGCGTGAGTCTTGTGTACGGAAAAGTAGCAGCGTGAGTCTTGTGTACGGAAAAGCACAAGTGGTGAAAATTTGAAGCCCATCAGATGAGTCATTCCGCAGTTATGGCGGGTATTCCAACGATTCCAAGTTTTTTTTTTATTATTTTACATCAAATTTTCCTGGATACAAATAAAAGTTAATGGCAACTTTCCTGGCGCTAAGATACACCAGCCATTAAATATTGGAGTCGTTCAGAAGAGGTATACTGAAAGTTATTAAATGTGTTTTAAGAGAATAAAAAATCTCGCTAATTTACACATAAAATTGTCGATCTGGACCGACAATTCCAGTTTCACTTCTGTCGTTTAAGTTTTTGGTGACTTTCTGAGCTCTTGATCCTCCGCCACTGAGGGTTTAGGAAGCTATTTGAGTCATTCCAAGATGCTGGCAATTTATCCAACAACTTTGGTCATAGGGCACTTGACCATTCCAATTATTCCTAAAATTTGGCCTCCGTTACCATGAACATAAGTTGAAAATTTGAAGCCGACTCGATGATTCGTTCTCGAATTTTGAGCGAAATTAATTCGAAAATCTGATGGAAGAAAACAATTGTGGCAATGTTTTCAAGTTCCCCGTCAGTGATATTTAATCAATGTATTGATTATAACATACCTGACCTCTTTATACTAGTAATATAAAAAAAATATATGAACGTCATCAAACATCTGAAAAAAAAAATATTTAAATGTAAAATTGTTACTCGTTGATATTTTGAATTAGAGTCGCTATAAAATTTAAAACGTCCGTTTTTGCGAATTTTCGCATTCTTTTCTCAGGAGAGGAAAAATATTATAATAGAGCCTTTTAGTCATTAACTGAATTCAGCGACTCGAAAAAACTGTCACTGGAAGTAAACGTCAACACTAAATAAGAAGCTAGAATCAGCGGTGTGCAGTTTTATTTGAAGTGTCTCTCAGTGTATATATATACTGTAATCCCTACTTTAGGGATTAATTTGAATGATCCTTGTATAGTAGTTAGGCTTCAAACCTCCATTAAATCCATGTAGGTTTAGTATCTACGGGCTGCCATCTTGGATTTTGTTCCCTGGGAGATTTAGCCCAGACTTTGGGGAACGTCACTAATCCCAGCTTATTATTTTGAGATCTCTATCCCAGTGAATTGATCGCAGATTCTTATAATATAATTGTAGCACTTAGGAACTTTTTAACTTTCTAAGATATATTTTTTATTTATATGTGTCATCAGTAATATAAGTAATATCTTTGTTCTTTGGCCACGTGACTCTAGAATCTTCCAAACTTTTCTGGAATATCATATTATTTCTTTCACAATCTTAAATCCACCACTGTGACTCACGTGTTTCCACCACTGTGACTCACGTGTTTCCACCACTGTGACTCACGTGTTTCCACCACTGTGACTCACGTGTTTCCACCACTGTGACTCACGTGTTTCCACCACTGTGACTCATGCGTTTCCACCACTGTGACTCACGTGTTTCCACCACTGTGACTCACGTGTTTCCACCACTGTGACTCACGTGTTTCCACCACTGTGACTCACGTGTTTCCACCACTGTGACTCACGTGTTTCCACCACTGTGACTCACGTGTTTTCACCACTGTGACTCACGTGTTTTCACCACTGTGACTCACGTGTTTCCACCACTGTGACTCACGTGTTTTCACCACTGTGACTCACGTGTTTTCACCACTGTGACTCACGTGTTTTCACCACTGTGACTCACGTGTTTCCACCACTGTGACTCACGTGTTTCCACCACTGTGACTCACGTGTTTCCACCACTGTGACTCACGTGTTTCCACCACTGTGACTCACGTGTTTTCACCACTGTGACTCACGTGTTTCACCACTGTGACTCACGTGTTTTCACCACTGTGACTCACGTGTTTCCACCACTGTGACTCACGTGTTTCCACCACTGTGACTCACGTGTTTCCACCACTGTGACTCACGTGTTTCCACCGCGTCTCTCACCTTCAACATCTCTACTCTACTTACCTCCAATATCTCCTGACCTTCCAGTTTTATAAACTCTTCATACTCTCATGCTAAACAGACTACTACTACTACTACTACTACTACTGCTACTACTACTACTACTATTACTTCAACAACAGCAAATTATTACACTATTACTAGACCCTATGCTCTTCCTTCTACTATTATTACTATTGCACAATACTGTCACTATCATTGCTGCCTTCACTCCTAATGTTATTATTACTAAGAAATCAAGTAAAGTTTCATATATATGAACAAAATATCTGCTTTACCAAACCTACCAAGAAGCAACAGTCCCTGACAACTGTCATCATCACTTCACTAACATATACAAGGTTAGCTAACCTTCAAACATCACCCTCACCTAACTAACATATACAAGGTTAGCTAACCTCACAACAGCTTTTAGGAACTTGTTGAAAGTTTCAGTATGACTGTTATACACAATGTTTTGCCAATGGTAGTGGAAACAACATACAGAGCTTCAAGAGTAGGCATGATTAGCTCCTCAAGACTACAAAAATGTAAAAGCTGTAAATAAAAAAAATATAAGAGGCGGGACCAGGAGCGATGAATCAACCCTTGTAAACGGTATTAGGGGAGTACACACATACACACACACACACAAACACACACACACACACACACACACACACACACACACACACATGAAGATAGGGGAAGACCAAAGAACACCGCAGACAGAATACAGCCTAGGGGGCCAAATACTACAAACCTCACTCAAGGAAAAGGATCTTGGGGTGAGTATAATACCGAACATATCTCCTCAGGCGCATATCAGCCAAATAACTGCTGCAGCATATGGGCGACTAGCAACGTTCAGGACTCTGTACACCGTGTACGTCAGGTCTATATTAGAGTATGCACCACCAGTTTGGAACCCACACCTGGGTAAGCACGTCAGGAAATTATAGAAAGTGCAAGGTTTGCAACAGACTAGTCCCGGAGCTAAGGGGCATGTCCTACGAGGAGAGGTTAAGGGAAAGTTACCTTAAGACACTGGAGAACAGGAGGGATGGGTGGAAGACATGATAACAACATGTAAAATATTGAGAAGAATCGACAAGGTGGACAGAAATGTTCCAGAGCTGGAACACAGCGAGAAGGGTCACAATTGGAAGTTGAAGACTCAGATGAATCACAGGGATGTTATGAGTATTTCTTCAGTCACAGAGTTGTCAGGAAGTGGAATAGTCTGGAAAATGATGTAGTGGAGGCAGGATCTATACATTGCTTTAAGAAGAGGTATGATAAGGCTAATGGAGCAGGGAGAGTGACCTAGTAGCGACCAGTGAAGAGGAGGAGCTAGGAGCTGTGAATCGACCCCTGCAACCATAACTAGGTGAGTACACACACACATACACACACACACTGGAGTATGCAGCACCAGTTTGGAACCCACATTTATCCAAGCACGTAAAGAAGCTAGAGAAAGTGCAAAGGTTTGCAACAAGACTAGTCCCGGAGCTAAGGGGTATGTCCTACGAGGAGAGGTTAAGGGAAATCGACCTGACGACACTGGAGGACAGGAGAGATAGGGGGGACATGATAACGACATATAAGATACTGAGAGGAATTGACAAGGTTGATAGAGACAGAATGTTCCAGAGATGGGACACAGCAACAAGGGGACACAGTTGGAAGTTGAAGACTCAGATGAATCACAGGGATGTTAGGAAGTATTTCTTCAGTCACAGAGTGGTCACGAAGTGGAATAGCTTGGGAAGCGATGTAGTGGAGGCAGGTTCCATACACAGCTTTAAGAAGAGGTATGATAAAGCTCATGGCGCAGGGAGAGTGACCCAGTAGCGGCCAGTGAAGAGGCGGGGCCAGGAGCTATGTCTCGACCCCTGCAACCACAACTAGGTGAGTACAACTAGGTGAGTACACATACACACACACACATACACACACAAACACAGACGAACGAAAATACTCACATGAACAAGAAAACACATGAAGAGAAGCACACACATGAAAACAAGAACACACATGGAAGGAAACGCACACATAAAAAGAGTAAAAATGAATGAGAACGAACATGAACAGAAAACACAAATGAACAAAAGAAACTTGAATAAAAATGTGCATGAAAATAATGAAAAATTTGAACAGATATCACTCGCAAGACCCAGTAACACTCACTTATGACCTGGTAACACACACATTAACAAGCAACACACATGGACAGGCAACACTCAGGACCAGTAACACTCACTTATGACCTGGTAACACACACATTAACAAGCAACACACATGGACAGGCAACACTCGCAAGAACCAGTAACACTCACTTATGACCTGGTAACACACACATTAACAAGCAACACACACATGGACAGGCAACACTCGCAAGAACCAGTAACACTCACTTATGACCTGGTAACACACACAGTAACAAGCAACACACACATGGACAGGCAACACTCGCAAGAACCAGTAACACTCACTTATGACCTGGTAACACACACAGTAACAAGCAACACACACATGGACAGGCAACACTCACAAGAACCTTAACACATACACTTATGAACAAGTAACACACATATAAACACAAAACACACATGGACAGATACAACACATAACACACGCACAAACAGGTAAAACAAACACAAACACTTGTACATGAAACACACTCATGAACAGATACATATGAACGGATTCATACATATGAACACATACATATGAACGGATTCATACATATGAACACATACATATATTTGGAGAGATAACACACATAAATAAAAAGTTAGTCATGAATAGATAACACAGTTCCTTAAAAAAATTTAAAATATGAAATACTTTTGTTTGTCCCGTGAAAATTGTTCAAAATTGTTCACCTCTGGTAACTATGATATTGATGACATGAACTTGTTAGGTCGATCATACAAACTGTTCACTAAGTCATGTTCTTTCTCCAGAATTTGTATATAATATTTGTGTTGTTGCATAAATGTTTTGTAGAAAACTTAAGTACATAAAAGTAAATAATCATAGTCTACCCGAGGTAGACTTGAACAGCTGACGCAACTGTCTGTGGTGATCGATGACGCAACTGTCTGTGGTGATCGATGACGCAACTGTCTGTGGTGATCGATGACGCAACTGTCTGTGGTGATCGATGACGCAACTGTCTGTGGTGATCGATGACGCAACTGTCTGTGGTGATCGATGACGCAACTGTCTGTGGTGATCGATGACGCAACTGTCTGTGGTGATCGATGACGCAACTGTCTGTGGTGATTGATGACGCAACTGTCTGTGGTGATCGATGACGCAACCTGACCACCTCGTCTCCTTCTAGCATTGTTTTTTCTGAAGTTTTCTTGGAGTTTCTGTTCCCTTATTGTCAGTTATAATATAATCATAAGTTAAATTGCCTTAAGAAAAAATTCTAATAGCGGCAACACAATTTTGCATTCTTGAATCATACGTCATCTGAAATAATGATATATTATTGTTCACTATTTTTATGTTTCATATTATCAACAATAATAAAAATCATGATATTTGTTGACGACAATGTCATAGTAATGTATGTTAGAAGTCTTATAATTTCAACATTGTATTTTATAAAGTTCAATAACAGTTTGATGTTAACACATTCTCAATTTACTGAAAATCAGGAAAAATATTAATGCATTAAGTGAATCTAGATTTAAATTGAAGATTTAGGAAAATGTCTTGAACATGATTGGAACATGTCTGGAACATGTCTAAGAACATGTCTAGGAGTATGTCACCCATAGGTATATTAATTAAACTTACTGATGGAAACACAAAGTGGGTAGAGTTGTGTTACATGTCAGAAAAACTTAATGTACCGCATCGAAGAAGATATAACAAGCTGAAGCTGAAGACACACAATGAATTTGGTTGTTATTCCATGAACAAGAAAAGCTTATCTAAGCTGCACTATGAACACTAACAAACTTTGAGTGTTGCGACTTACTAGGTTACGTCTAGACTGTTTTTAACACAGTTTGTGAGTGTTGCGACTTACTAGGTTAAGTCTAGACTGTTTTTAACACAGTTTGTGAGTGTTGCGACTTACTAGGTTACGTCTAGACTGTTTTTAACACAGTTTGTGAGTGTTGCGACTTACTAGGTTAAGTCTAGACTGTTTTTAACACAGTTTGTGAGTGAACCAACCAGGAAAACATGTGGTGTTGACTGGAGAAGTTTGACAAACTTTTATCCACATCAAACACTAATAAAGAACATTTAATGTTGTACAAAGTGAGTAAATAACTTATATCTTCAAGAAAATGTCAAAAAAAAGTTGTTATAAGTGAATATATCAAAGACTGAACAACACTTGTAGCAAAAGATCCTACATTAAAATTAATAAAGATGATATAAAGACGAATATGGTTATTGTTTATAAATATATGTTTATTAATTTCATTTCATTCGTCACATTGTCGCAAAAAATACATCAAATAGAGGTGTAATAAAATGATCTGAGGAGAGTAAGAGAAAAGGAAGGTAGAAAGAAAGGTAATGTTTGACCTGGTGACCATCAGGGCCCCAGAGCTGGATCTCACAGTGTTTGACCTGGTGACCATCAGGGCCCCAGAGCTGGATCTCACAGTGTTTGACCTGGTGACCATCAGGGCCCCAGAGCTGGATCTCACAGTGTGGCTGTGTACCTTCCAAATCCACTCTCGTTTTTTTCGTATAGTTTGTGTAAAGGTTAATTACCTATTTGTAAATATAAACTGATAGTAATTATTTGTGTTATAATAACTGTTGTTAAACTTTACAATACTTGTGGTCACAACTTTCTCCTGGAACTCATTACACTAATTAAATACTCAATAAAACAATATTTCTGGAACTTTTTTCATCACTGTTTCTTCCTTAACTTAAAATGGAGTTTGCTTACAATTTTAATTTGTTTTATAATTAATCAATGCAACTTTGAAGCGAGTTTTACCAACTGAAAAATAAATTAATTACCAGTTATGAAGTAATGGAAATGTTTAATTTAATTAATGTGAACTGAATTATGGTTAGTTTGACGACAGTCCAGCTAGACATTATCACCATAGTGTCCAGACAATACATGGTACAGTATAGTGTCCAGACAATACATGGTACAGTATAGTGTCCAGACAATACATGGTACAGTATAGTGTCCAGACAATACATGGTACAGTATAGTGTCCAGACAATACATGGTACAGTATATGCTAACTTCTGTACATCACAGATCACAACACAAGGTCAAGAGGAAAGGAGTGGAAGAGGCGGCAGAGATCAGGTCAAGTCACCAGTGTTGTGAAGATTACAACACCATTACAAGACGAAGAGTCATGTTAGGAAAGTTGTATATGAGAGCTGATTCAACTTGGACGGCGTAGATAGTTTAAGCAGAAGACCAAATAATAGTTAGATGCTGCTGAAGTAGTAGAAACAGCAGCAGTAGCAACAACAATAGCAGCAGGAACAGCAACAACAAGAGCAGCAGCAACAGATGCAAGGAAGGGAGTCCACCTGAGGTGACACAATTGGACTCCTGGAGACACTGATCCGGGGAAGGCACCGCTGACCTTAGGTAAGTGGGGAAGGGGAGACATCCGGGAGCGAGCGGATGAATTCCTGGATACATGAACCTGGGGAAGGCAAGGATATAGGTTGGTGAGGCTGACCTTAGGGAAGTGAGGAAGGGGACACATCCGGGGGCCCACGGATGGATTCCTGGACACATGAACCTGGGGAAGGCGAGGGGGGGGGGGAGCTTAAAGACGAACCACTGGCCTCCACGTGGCAAGGTCTGGTAACTCAGAGATAACTGAGGCTGACAGTGGTCGCAAATAATAATAATTATTAATTATAATTAGTGATTTTTTTAATAATTACATATTACACACACATACACACAAAATATGCAATATAGTTACATATTACACACACACACACACACACACACACAAAATATGCAATATAGTTACATATTACACACACACACACACACACACACAAAATATGCAATATAGTTACATATTACACACACACACACACACACACACACACACAAAAAAAAAATATGCAATATAGTTACATATTACACACACACACACACACAAAATATGCAATATAGTTACATATTACACACACACACACACACACACACACACGTTGGCCTAGTGGGTAAAGCTCTTGCTTCACGCACGGAGGGGCCGGGTTCAATTCCTGGTGGGGCAGAAACATTTCGAAGTGTTTCCTTACACACACACATACACACATACATACAACAGGCCTAGTGTCTAATTGACATGTGCCTAGGACAAAATGGTAACTAACTAACACACACACACAAAAAAAAAATATGTAATATAGTTACATATTACACACACACACACACACACACAAAATATGTAATATAGTTACATATTACACACACACACACACAAAATATGTAATATAGTTACATATTACACACACACACACACACACACACACACACACACACACAAATTATGTAATATAGTTACATATTACACACACACAAGGTGGACAGAGACTGGATGTTCCAGAGATGGGACACAGGAACAAGATGAATCATAGATCAATCACAGAGTTGTTAAGAAGTGAAATAGTCTGGGAAGTGATGCAGTTGATGCAGGATAGATACAAAGCTTTAAGATGAGGTATGATAAAGCTCATGGAGCAGGGAGAGTGACTTAGTAGCTACAGTGAAGAGGCTGGGCCAGGAACTGTGTCTCGAACCCTGCAACCACAATTAGGTGAGAACACACACACACACACACAACACCATACACAACAAGCTTATTATCAGTCGAAAAGTGTCTTTGCAAGCCTGTATAAACACTTACAAAGATGGTACACATACAAGCAGACATACACAAAAACAGACACATACATTCACAAACAGGCACACACACACACACACACACTCTCAGACCCGCACACACAAACACATACACAGATAACCACAAACACACACAGCGAAGAGGCGGGGCCAGGAGCTGTGATTCGACTCCCGCAACCACAAATAGGTGAGTACACCCACAATCAAACACAAGCACAACAAATGCCAAGTGCCTTTCGACAAGTGTCCTTGACACAGACATATTATACACACATACATCCGCGCACACACACATACATGCATGAAACATGCGCACACACACTCCTACATGAAACATACGCACACACACTCCTACATGAAACATACGCACACACATTCAACATTGCAAGCAGAATGCAACATGTACACATAGCAGTGTTTACATATGCATATCCGCACGCTCTCAAACCATTGTTCAAAATTAAATTAAGGAAATTTTTGATGACATATATGCTGGAAAAATAAACACATAAGCAGTATAATGTGATCCTTTATTGACAACGTTTCGCCCACGCAGTGGGCTTTATCGAGTCACAGACAGATCTACCTGGAAAAAGAGTAACATGAGTATTTATAAGAATTTGGTCAGGTGGAGAATGCTGCATGTGACAGTCTTCAAAGTAGTGTGATAGTTTAAAACCTTGTGTGACTTAAAGGAACTTTTAAGTCACACAAGGTTTTAAACTATCACACTCTTAAGACTGTCACATGCAGCATTCTCCACCTGACCCAGCTGGGTGCCTTGGATCAACGTCTAGCGTGAGCTGGATGCCAAGGTGGACGGTCGGTAAAGCACTGCGTTCCTGTCACAAGGTTCGTAGGGTCGAGTCTCCGTCGGCCAGAGATCAGTGTTATATATATATATATATATATATATATATATATATATATATATATATATATATATAAAGGATTACTAAATATACATTCCGACATATAACAATGACTTCATACCATAATTTCTCGAAAAATTGCACCTAACACACAATCCAAAGGTCATTTCCCGAAAACATAAACGTAGAATAAAGAATACACACAAATATATATCATCATTATTTGACCCTAATGATTATTATAATGTCCCCATCTTACCCGACATAATAAAAAAACATACTCAAGGTAACCCACTGGTTTAACATACTAAACCAGAGCGAGACAAAGAAATGGTGAGGGTAAACCCCCAAGAATTCACGGAAATGAAGATTTGTACACTTACAAGGCCTCATGAAAAGACCAAACAAAACCATGGATCACCTGAAGATACATCCTCCTTTAGGATTATACAATGATGTTATAATAACCCTAACAAAGTATGACATAAGTCTGACTTGACATATACACTTGATATACAGCCACATTACCTAAAAGGCCCAAAATAATCATACCATAAAAAAAAAAAACTTCGTGTAAACACACGTGCAAACTACCGTCCCAAGCCAACACAAAATTTAAATCAATACATTGTCATTATCTCCGTTTTTCTAAGTTTTGGTGAGAACCACTGCTCTGCTCGGATAGATCCAAACCCAATCAGACAGCTAGACAAGCCCCCGCCACCTTTCCCCTAAATCAAAACAATTAAGTGACCCTTCCACCCTCATCATTGTCATGAGTACCCACTATCATACCTAAACAGAAAGAAGAACACCCCAGCCCCAGCTCTACCCGCCCCTACCACCGAGCCCCCCATGCAACTCGCATACATCCCTAAAAGACTTACACACCTTCCATACCGCCCCCTGGAGACCAACCCCTACTATCCAGCTCCTCCACTACCCCTCAATAATATAGCTATCGTTAAACGCCTATACTCCTCTGGAAAAGCCCGTTCACATGCCCTACCATACAAACTTCGATTCCTACATACAGTTCTATAGAACCTGCTGCTAATACCCTGACACGTGCTTCTCCTGACCTCCCTCATGCCCCATGTCCAAAAATATAATCCAGCGAAGACATCCTCTGCACAACCCCAACATCTAAAGTAAGGACCCTCAATGACAACCCCTCCCCCACCATCCTTATAATTCCCCAAACCATTCCCTTACCTGCTCAAGTCTTCACAAAAATACAACTGTATGAAAAGCTGTCTCCAGCATACCACACACATTACACAGACCATTCCCTCCCAGCCCCATCACGAAAGTTGTGCCCCGATGCTAATGCCATGTGAAAACGGAAACCCATTTCCCGTACCCTGGAAGCATTTCACTTCTAAACCAGTACCAAATACACCTTGGCAGTCCTCAGACTACCCCAACCCTATCTAACCTGCCCACCATACCTTCCCGGATCTGCTACAATGAAGGTGCCGCAAGTGTCTCACTACCAAAGATCACCTACCCAGTTTGAAAGAAGGTTGGGCAGGGTCTTCAGGACTTCACCGAGTGGACCCCGGCACCTACCTCAACCCCAGATTGAAAGAAGATTGGGGCAGGGTTTTCAGGACTCCGCCGAGTGGACCCCAGCACCTACCTCAATCCCAGATTGAAAGAAGATTGGGGCAGGGCCTTCAGGACTCCGCCGAGTGGACCCCAGCACCTACCTCAACCCTGGATTGAAAGAAGATTGGGGCAGGGTCTTCAGGACTCCGCCGAGCGGACCCCACCACTTATCTCAACCCCAGATTGAAAGAAGATTGGGGCAGGGTCTTCAGGACTCCGCCGAGTGACCCCACCACATACCTACACCCCAGTTGGAAAGAAGGTTGGGGCAGGTTCTTCAGGACTCCGCCGAGCAGACACCACGACCTACCTACACCCCAGTTTGATAGAAGGTTGTGGCAGGTTCTTCAGGACTCCGCCGAGCGGACCACACCACTTATCTCAACCCCAGATTGAAAGAAGATTGGAGCAGGGTCTTCAGGACTCCGCCGAGCGGACCCCACCACCTACAACAACCCCAAATTGAAAGAAGATTGGGGCAGGGACTTCAGGACACCGCCGAGCGGACGCCACCACCTATTTAAACCCCAGATTGAAAGAAGATTGGGGCAGGGTCTTCAGGACTCCGCCGAGAGGACCCCACCACCTACCTACACCCCAGTTTGAAAGATGGTTGGGGCAGGGCCTTCAGGACTCTGCCGAGGGGAACCCACCACCTACCTACTCCCCAGTTTGAAATAAGGTTAAGGCTGGGCCTTCAGGTTTCCACCGAGCGGGCCCTACCATCTACCTACATCCCTGTTTGAAAGAAGGTTGGGGCAGGGTCTTCAGGACTCCGCCGATCGAACCCCACCACCTACCTCAACCTCAGTTTAAAAGAAGGTTGGGGCAGGGCCTTCAGGTCTCCACCGAGCGGACCCCACCACCTACCTCAACCCCAGTTTGAAAGAAGGTTGGGACAGGATCTTCAGGATTCCAATGAGCGGACCCCTCCACCTACCTCTGCCCCAGATTGAAAGAAGATTGGGGCAAGGCCTTCAGGACTCCGCCGAGCGGATCCAACCACCTACCTCAACCCCAGTTTGAAAGAAGGTTGGGGCAGGGCCTTCAGGTCTCCACCGATCGGACCCCACCACCTACCTCAACCCCAGTTTGAAAGCAGGTTGGGGCAGGGGCTTCAGGACTCCGCCGAGCGGACCCCACCACCTACCTACACCTCAGGTTGAAAGGAGGTAGGAGCAGGATCTTCAGGACTCCGCCGAGCGGATCGCACCACCTACCTACACCCCAGTTTGAAAGCAGGTTGTGGCAGGGTCTT
>WNWK01029991.1:0-23875 GCA_009830355.1 Cherax destructor
ACACATTCGTGCCCACCAGTATTGTCATGTCGAGACGACACGCGATAGGTGGCCGAGCGGATGTAAACAGCCTATTCGTAGGCTCTTTCAAACTGCGCGGCACTACGGTGCTGCCATCTATAGGCCTATCAAGGTCGGGCTGGACAGCCATGTTTCTCTCTCACTCTTGTGGCCTATTTCACTGAGACAGGTCCTACCCAGCTGGCTCCCGGTCTCCTCACATACCCTCTGTATCCTCGTGTACACTTGCCCTATTCGACAATAAACCCACGCCTAATCTACGGCCATATCACTTCACCTACGCTACCATTCTGCTCCGGTGTTCCGTCAAGTTAGTCAAGATAGGCGATAACAGAGTACAGTACGACCTCCACACAACTCAAGCCACTACTGTAGAGTAGTGATGTATTGGATATTCGCATCAGCATCTGCGGAACATCCGTACAATTTCTTACATCCATATCTGCATCCGTATTTCACAGCAAACAGGTATCCGCATATACATCCGCATCCGAAATCTGCGGAACATCCGCACAATTTCTTACATCCGCATCAACATTCGCGGAACATCCGCACAATTTCTTACATCCGCATTCGCATCCGTAAAATGAGTAAGACATCCGTATACACATCCGCATACCGGATATGTAAATTTTTCACATCCGATACATCCCTACTGTAGAGTACAGTACGACCTCAGCACAACTCAAGCCACCACGTTGGAGCAGAGTATGACCTCCTCATAACTCAAGCCACCACGGTAGAGTACAGTACGACTTCCGCACAATTAGAGCCACCACAGTGGAGCAGAGTATGACCTCCGCACAACTCAAGCCACCACGGTAGAGCACTGTACGACATCCGCACAACTCAAGCCACCATGGTAGAGTACAGTACGACTATTTACATCTCAAGCCACCATGGTAGAGTACAGTATGACCTCCGCACAACTCAAGCCACCACTGTAAAGTTCAGTACGACCTCCGCACAACTCAAGCCAAAACTGTAGAGTACAGTATGACCTCCGCACAACTCAAGCCACCACTGTGGAGTACAGTACGATCTCTGCACAACTCATGCCACCACGGTAGAGTACAGTATGACCTCCGCACAACTCAAGCCACCACGTTGGAGCAGAGTATGACCTCCTCATAACTCAAGCCACCATGGTAGAGTACAGTACGACTTCCGCACAATTCGAGCCACCACAGTGGAGCAGAGTACGACCTCCGCACAACTCATGCCACCACGGTAGAGTACAGTATGACCTCCGCACAACTCAAGCCACCACGTTGGAGCAGAGTATGACCTCCTCATAACTCAAGCCACCATGGTAGAGTACAGTACGACTTCCGCACAATTCGAGCCACCACAGTGGAGCAGAGTACGACCTCCGCACAACTCAAGCCACCACGGTAGAGTACAGTATGACCTCCGCACAACTCAAGCCACCACTGTAAAGTTCAGTACGACCTCCGCACAACTCAAGCCACCACTGTGGAGTACAGTACGACCTCTGCACAACTCATGCCACCACGGTAGAGTACAGTATGACCTCTGCACAACTCAAGCCACCACGTTGGAGCAGAGTATGACCTCCTCATAACTCAAGCCACCATGGTAGATTACAGTACGACTTCCGCACAATTCGAGCCACCACAGTGGAGCAGAGTATGACCTCCGCACAACTCAAGCCACCACGATAGAGTACAGTACAACTATTTACATCTCAAGCCACCATGGTAGAGTACAGGATGACATCCGCACAACTCACGCCACCACGGTGGAGTACAGTACGACATCCACACAGCTCAAGCCACCACGGTGGTGCAGATTATGACCTCACAACTCATGCCCCACCAACCCACCTCTGTGGAATACATTTCCTCTTCCATCTACCATCCATCCTCGCTGCATCCTCCAGTTTAATATCTTTGTATTTGCTGCCCGGCCACTGTGGTGAGCAGGTGTGCTGGCTGGTTTCCCCTGGTGGCCAGTGTTGACAACTTTATTTTCTCCAATATGGCGGAGACGTACAGAAGGAGAGTGCATACTGTGTGCATAGAGGTGCTTGTTGGTGCTATTTATCCGTCAAATGCTGAAGTTCTCTTGCCAGCCATTCTCAGAGACACTTATGGAATTCCCACAGCAGACATGGGATTTCATTAAATGGAGCTACACGAGTGTTTGTGAAGTTCTTGACAAGTGGTGCCTATGAGAGGGTCGTTTCAGAGGGTTTGGAGGTGCAATTAAGGGATGTATCAGCAACTTTTACATGGATACGTATTCGGAATATCCCTTTTGAGGTGGATGCTGTGGATGTGAGAGAAGTTTTTAAGGCATATGGAGTGATCCACGCGGCGAATGTTGGCAGGTGGGCGCAGGGATCTTACAGTTTAAAGATGTCTTTGAGGAGGCCAATACCCTCGTACATCCTGATGCCAGAATTTAGGACGCAAGTTTACGTGACGTACATGGGGCAAGTATGGACGTGTCAGCTCTGTGGTCAGCTAGGGCATATAGCAGCAGCATGTGAGAGATGTGGACCACGACCCCAGCAACAACATGGGGGTGGGGGCAGGAGCATGGTGCAGAGGGCCCTTCAGGTGTGGCCCAGGAGGTGCATGGGTCATCTTCAGGGTACATGGACGGTGGAGATAGAAGGTGGAGTGACGTGGTAGGTGAAACAGAGGCGGTGGTGGTCTCCTTGCCACCTGTGACACAACCGGTGATGGTGGAAGACAGCAAGGTCGCTGTCGTGCAGGAGGAGGTTGACAATTTGGTGGAGTTGACGGGGCCTATGATGGAGGACTTGAGGATGATGCTTGACAGTCTGCCTTCTGTGGGCGAGGAGTCCGTGGTGAAGGACTACCCAGAGGTAACAGCAAGCCCGGATGAAGTGCTGAGTGCTGATGGAGGTGGCACGGAAATCCGCAAGAGATCAAGTGGCTCGGTGGAGGATGATGTGTTGATGCCGGGTCAGAGGACAGGTAAGAAAGTGTTCGCGGATGTGGTCAGGGGAGGGAGGAAGTTCAAGGGTAAGGTCTTGGGGGTGGGTCAGTGGTCAAAGCAGGAGTGTCGAGAGCGATGAAGCATCGAGGGAAACCACCGTTGAAGCCTTCAAGTGTATCAGTATGAATGTGAACGGCCTTAGGGCCGAGGTCAAGAGGATGTGGGTTGAAAGGACATTGTGGAGAGAGGGCATTGACATGTGTTTTCTCCAAGAACATAATTTTAGGTGTGGTGGGGATCTGAAGTTGCAGGGTTTTACTTTGTACACTGGTAGTTCTGAAAATTTCAAGGGTGGGGTGTTGGTAGGTATTAGGGAGACCAGCCCTTTTCATCTGAGGTCGTGGGAGGAGGTGGGGGCGGGAGGATTGTTAGGGTTGATGGTGAATGGGGTGATATCCCGTTTAGCTTCATTGGCGTGTATATGCCCGCGGTTAATGTACGTAGTTTAAAGGGTGATTTTGTGAGGGATTACTTAGTATATGGATTACAGGGACTCCCTGAGGTAACTGTGTTAGTGGGTGACTGGAACTGCATAATTAGGAAGCGTGATGTGGAACCGAGGGGTGCCAGATGTGTACTAGTGGAGTTGCGAGACTTACTGGGAGTGGTGGGGGTTCGAGATGTGGTAGATGGTAGGAATGTCATGGTGGAACATACGTTCATAAGGAGAGGATATGCAGCATGTTTAGATCGGGTGTATGTGTCCTCGCGTATAAATGTGGAAGATTGAGGTAAGATTGTCCAAACACTTACACATGCAAATAAAATAGATACGATACAAATAGACGGATCACCACTTCAGGGAACCTATTAGTAGAATATACAGTAAAGCAACCAAGAAAATCAATCATGAAACCCAGTGTAGTATGCAAACTAACAAGCAAACGTTCCTCTGCATGGATTACATGCAACTTTTGTGGTAAATGCTGCCACACCCCTTGTGTAGACATTCAAGACTCTACTACCCGAGATATTAAACAAGGGAAGTGGTTTTGGGTGTCCAAATGAGACCGAACTGTGGAATAAAATCACATCGATATTAAAAGATGACAACACCAAATCGGATTTCATAAAAAACATGACAGCTTTCTATAACAGTTGGGAAAGTAAAAAATCAGGGCCAGATGGTGCTACGGCCCCTGGTACAGATGTTGAAATGGTAGCCAGTAAATTTAAGAATGGAGAAATAAATGATGGTGACCTGAAGAGGGACAGTAGCTCTAGTGAAATAAATGATGGGGAAACAGGTGTAGATAAGGACACACACAAAACAGTGTTACAAACTAGCAATAACACGGTAGATAGTAAACAAGGGGATGCCCAGGGAAATACTGAAGATAAATTACTGGAAACAGTTGAAGGCTCCATTGTTAGCACTAGTAACGAAGACAGACACGAGACAGGAACACACCCACCAATGGGGAACACAGTCACAAAAAACCAGGGCAAACGGAAACCAGGCCTATGGGAATATTATGCACTTGGTATCTGCAGGCATGGAAAATCTGGGAAATCAGATGGGACATGCAATTATGATCACCCCAGAAAATGCCGTTCCCATATGAAAACAGGCAAATGCAACCTCCCGTGCTATAAGTTTTTCCACCCTGAAATGTGCCACACATCAATTCAGGAAAGACAGTGCTATAACTTATATTGCCAGGCATACCACCTAAAGGGTACGAGGCGACACAGAACATCCAGACCATGGCAAAATCAGGGTAGCCACAGCCACTCCAGAGAGAGAGGTTTTTTAGTGCCAGGAAGGTCAAAAAGCTGGCAGGAAATGACAGAAATTGTACACCAACTGCAATCATTTCTGGAGTGGAACCACAGTCAATGTCCTCCACTCGAGATCAACAGATATTAGAGCCAGGAAAAAAAGACCCCCCCATACCACCAATCCAACTACATTCATCTTTGCTAATATACAGGGTCTAAAGCCAGCAACAAACAACAAGGTACCTTACATTCGTGGACTGCTTACAGAGTCAAATGCTATGTTTGCGGCTTTCACAGAGACCCACATAAGAGATCACTTGGACAATGAAATATGGATCCCGGGCTACAACCTATACAGGTGTGACAGAGTGAACAGGCAAAAAGGGGGGGTTGGCCTGTATATCACAAAGTCACTTATATGTTCAGAACTATTAAATGCCTCAAATGATGTAGTTGAAGTATTAGCAATAAAGGTCGAGAATCAAAACCTGGTCATCGTGGTTGTCTACAAGCCCCCGGATGCAACGTCCCAACAATTCCAGGAACAGCTTCTGAAAATTGACCACTGTCTGGAAAATCTTCCAGCTCTGCCCCCAACATCTTGCTACTGGGGGATTTCAACCTTAGGCACCTAAAATGGAGGAACATTGCAAACAATGTGGTAGCAGAGATAACACCAGGAGGCAGCTCAGATGAAAATTCAAACATGCATGAACTTTTAAATCTCTGCACCAAATTCACCTTAAACCAGCAAATAGTAGAGCCCACAAGATTAGAGAATACGCTGGACCTCATCTTCACCAACAATGATGATCTGATACGAAATGTCATCATATCAAAAACAATATACTCAGATCACAACATAATAGAGGTCCAGACATGCATGCGGGGAGCCCCAGATCAACAAAATGTGATCAGCCGCGAGGGGGCTTTCTCCAAATTCAACTTCAATAACAAAAACATAAGGTGGGACCAAGTAAACCAAGTCCTAAATGATATAAACTGGGAAGATTGCCTAAGCATCATGGATCCCAACCTATGTCTAGAACAAATTAACTCTGTGGTACTTGAGGTTTGCTCAAGGCAAATTTCCTTAAGGAAAAGGAGGAGAAGATGCAAACTAGAAAGAGAGAGGCGCTCCCTATACAGGCGAAGGCAAAGAATAACGGATCGGCTACAGGAGGCCAATATCTCTGAAATACATAGGGAGACACTAGTCAGAGAAATAGCAAACATCGAATTAAAACTAAAGGAATCTTACAGGAATCAAGAGACAAGGGAAGAACTAAAAGCCATAAATGAAATTGAAAGAAACCCTTAGTATTTCATTTCCTATGCAAAATCAAAGTCGAGAACAACAACCACTATTGGGCCCCTACTTAAACGGGATGGGTCCTACACAGATGACAGCAAGGAAATGAGTGAGTTACTTAAATCCCAGTATGACTCAGATTTTAGCAAGCCACTAATCAGACTGAAAATCGAAAACCTAAATGATTTTTTTATAAGAGTGCCACAGAACTTGACAGACGCATGCCTTTCTGACATCACCACGACGCCAAATGCACTCCGCGCCAGGCCCAGACTCATGGAACTCTGTGTTCATCAAGAACTGCAAGAAGCCCTTATCACATGCTTTTAACATCCTATGGAGAGGGAACATGGACACTGGGATCGTCCCGCAGCTACTAAAAACAACAGACATAGCCCCGCTCCACAAAGGGGGCAGTAAAGCAATAGCAAAGAACTACAGACCAATTGCGCTAACATCCCATATCATAAAAACCTTTGAAAGGGTTCTAAGAAGCAAGATCGCCACCCATCTTGATACCCATCAATTGCACAACCCAGGACAGCATGGGTTTAGAGCAGGCCGCTCCTGTCTGGACCACTACGACAAGGTCCTGGATACTCTAGAAGATAAACAGAATGCAGATGTTATATACACAGATTTTGCAAAAGCCTTTGACAAGTGTGACCATGGTGTAATAGCACACAAAATGCGTGATAAAGGAATAACAGGAAAAGTTGGTAGATGGATCTATAATTTCCTAACACGTAGAACACAAAGAGTAGTAGTCAACAGAGTAAAGTCTGAGGCAGCTACTGTGAAAAGGCACAGTACTTGCTCCCATCCTATTCCTCATCCTCATATCAGAAATTGACAGGGATATAAGCCACAGTGCTGTGTCTTCCTTTGCAGATGACACCCGAATCTGTATAACAGTGTCCACCGTTGAAGACACTGCAAGACTCCAAGCAGACATAAACCAAATCTTTAAATGGGCTGCAGAAAACAATATGAAGTTCAATGATGAGAAATTTCAATTACTCAGATACGGAAAACGTGAAGAAATTAAAATCTCATCGGAGTACAAAACTAATTCCAACCACACAATAGAGCGAAAACCTAATGTCAAAGACCTGGGAGTGATCATGTCAGAAGATCTCACCTTCAAGGACCATAACAAAGTAGCAATTGCATCTGCTCGAAAAATGACAGGATGGATAATGAGAACCTTCAAAACCAGGGATGCCAAGCCCATGTTGACACTTTACAGATCGCTTGTTCTATCTAGGCTGGAATATTGCTGCACACTAACTGCACCTTTCAAGGCGGGTGAAATTGCTGACCTTGAAAATGTGCAGAGAACCTTCACCGCACGCATAAGTGTGATAAACCACCTCAACTACTGGGAACGCTTGAAGTTCCTAAACCTGTACTCTCTAGAACGCAGGCGGGAGAGATACATTATTATATACACATGGAAAATTCTCGAGGGATTAGTACCAAACTTGCACACAAAAATCACTCCCTACGAAAGCAAAAGACTCGGCAGGCGATGTAACATCCCCCCAATGAAGAACAGGGGTGCCACTAGCACGTTGAGGGACAACACAATAAGTGTCAGGGGCCCAAGATTGTTCAACTGCCTCCCAGCATACATCAGGGGGATTACCAACAAACCCCTGGCTGTCTTCAAGCAGGCACTGGACAGGCACCTCAAGTCGGTACCTGATCAGCCGGGCTGTGGTTCGTACGTTGGACTGCGTGCGGCCAGCAGTAACAGCCTGGTTGATCAGGCTCTGGTCCAACAGGAGGCCTGGTCACAGACCGGGCCACGGGGGCATTGACCCCTGGAATTCTCTCCAGGTAGACTCCAGGTAGGGTTTTCAGATCATAGAGGTGTGGTGGCAGTATTAGGGTGGGTGGGTGCTGTTAAATTTTATTCAGATCTGTGGAGGATGAATGTAAGTTTGTTAAAACGGGAGGGGGATCGTGAGGGTTTTGCGGTTTGGTGGGAGGATTACGGCAAAGGAGGCGGTGAGAGGTTATTATAGGTGTGAAGGTGTGGAGGAGGCGGGTTATTGGTATGGGTTACAGCGTTATTTGGAGGGGAGGTTAAGGGACTGTTATGGATGCCATCAGCAGGAAATAGCATACCTTAAGGGGAGATTACGGGATATTCAGAATGATGTTTTTAGGGCGATAAGGGTAAGTAGTCAATTAGAAGAGGTGTTATGGAGGGATAGGCCCTTGGGCACGGTATTACGGAGGTTTCGGAAATGTAGAATGGGCATGACGCTGGCGGCGTTGACGGTGGAGGAGGAGATGGGTTGGTATCATGAGTGTCAGGTGTTGTGCACGACAGAGGGGATGTGTGCTTATGCAAGGTTATGGTTTTAGCGTAAATTTGAGGGTAGGGAGAGGGATGAGGTTAGTAGGAGGATTGTTTTGGAGGGAATTCAGGGGAGACTGTTAGAGGAGGATAGGAAGGTGTTACGTGGGAGGATTACGGTAGATGAGGTATGGCAGGCAGTGCAGGGGTTGAGGATGGGGAAGGCGCCTGGGGTGGATGGATTGCCTGGGGACTTCTATGTAGCTCATTGGGACGTATTGAAGGATGTTTTAGTGAAGGTGTTTAATCAGATGAAGGATAGGGGTAAAATGGAGGAAGTGCAGAGAACCAGGGTAGTGGTGTTGGTGCCGAAGGGTAGGGATAGTGATAGGTTGCCGGGTTATAGGGCTATAACATTGTTGTGCTCAGACTATAAGATCTATGCAAAGATACTGGCAAATCGCATGAAAAGGGTGTTGGAAAAGGTATTGGAGGTTGGCCAGTATGGACGTAACATTAGGACGGGGCATAGGAGAATTAGGAATTTCGTGGAACATAAGGAAGGGGGCAGAGTCCTAGGATTTGACTGGGCAACTGTGTATGATAGTGTGGATAGGGAAATGTTGGTTGACATTTTATTGAAGCAGGGGTTTGGGGAGGAAGTTGTGGGGTGGGTTAGATCCTTATATGATGGGGCTTTAGCAAGGGTACAAGTTAATGGGAAGTTAGGGGTTCAGGTGAGTTTAGAGAGGGGTTTGCGGCAGGGGTGCTCCCTGTCGCAGATTCTTTTTGGGTGTCTGCAGGACCCCTTTTATAGATTAGTTAGAGAGGGGGTATGGGATGGGGACGGGTGTGGGGGCTGTGAGACGGGCATAGTAGGATATGTAGATGACACGACCATTTTGATAGGGAGTGGTGTGGGGTTAGATAATGTTAATAGGATTATTGAGGTTTTTGGTGAGCCTACTGGCATGTGCACCAACAGGGCGAAATCGAAGTTATTGGAGGTAGGTTCGTGGGTGCGAGGGCCGTTGGGGAGGAGGGGAGGGGGGCTGTGTGTTAATAGTATTAAAATTTGTGGTGCTATTTTCAGTCATTGTAGTGATTTGGCGAGGGGATTAAATTCGGAGGAAGTGGTGAGTAAAGCACTTGGACGGTTAGGGGTTTTAATCCGGGTGAGGTCACATTGTTGCAGCGTGCAGTGGTGGTTAATGTTTTATTTCATAGTAAACTTTGGTTTGTGGCAGCTGTATATCCTCTCCGGGAGTGTGATATAGGGCGCTTGCTTGCAAGGGTTTATAGATATATTTGGAGTTATGGGAGGCACTGGTTGGCTCGTGAGGTTGTGACGGCTGGGGTGGGGGTGGGGGGTTTGGGGTTGATTCTGTTGAGGAGTAGACTTCAAAGTTTATTTGTTAAGCAGGAATTTTTGGTGGGAGGGGAGATTGGAGGCAGGAGGGTCGGTAAGGTCATGAGAGAGGTACATAGGTGGTGGAAGGGTAGGGATTTGTTGCGGTGTGAGGATCTATTGAGGTATCTTTTAGTAGTTAGCGAGCCTGGGAGAGTGAAGGTGAGTAGGTTGGATAGAGTGGGGAAGAGGGGGGTAGTGCACGGGGAAGGTATTTATCCAATGTATAATTGGAAGTTGGTGTGGTACTGGTTGAAGAGGCTGAGGGTACCGCCAAGGGCTCGAGAAACAGGGTATAGGTTTTTATTGGGAATTTTGCCATCTCGGGCACAATTGTGCCAGATGGGAATAATAAGGGAGGGGTTCTGTCTGAAATGTGGCGGTCTCGAGACTGCGTATCATGTAGTTTATTTTTGCGAGGAGCTGGGTGGGATTAGGGAATGGTTTAGTGAAGTATTGAAAAGGGTAGGTGCAGGGGGTTTGTCGACCCTAAGAGCTTTAAGTATAGAAGTGGGGGTTTGTCCTGAGGATGTACGACGGGCAGTAGCATATTTGGTGGTAGAATTCATACATATTTCGTGGAGCATGAAAGAGGTCCCGGGTGACGTCCGCATTAGAGCTTTAGAGCTTCGGCTGCAAGGTTTTACAGGACTCGGTGTCCTAATCAAGTGGTTTACGAAGGGAGATGGTGTAAGGCTTTTCCTCTGGGATATCGGAATCTTACTGTCGCGATTTTACTAGGGAAAGGGGAGGGTGCGGTAGTCGAGTGAGAGGGCTGGTCAAGGTAGCTGGGGGGGGGGTTCACAGAGTGTGTGTGGCTGTATCTAAGGGGTTTCTTATGGGGTGTCAGGGGATAGGCGGGTGGTTTGGTTTTTGATGCTTCATCGTTCAGGCAGTTTCTATGTGGTTGTCTGGCGGCGTTTTTTAAAACGAATGTGGGTGGGGGGGGACTCGGTAGTAGATGGAGGGAGGTTCGGGGGTTGTCAGGGGTATCTCACCTGTTCCTTACCATGGGCATTAACACGGTATTGAGGTGCCTCCTGTGTGTGGAGCCAGGTTTTTTTTTCACGAGTACTGGTAAGACAGGTTCCCATGACCTAGAATGTATGTTGAGCGTGGTGTCTGTTTTGTTTTTCATGTTACACATTTCACTTGCAAGGCCAGCATTGCCTGGGAGTCTTATGTTGTATGACTTGTTAGGGCCATGGTTCTCATGGTATATGCCGACCTTGTAGCACCTGGTTGGCAGGTGTGTTTAAGTTGTCATGTATGTTAGGTGTTGTGGAAGTGTTATAATGAGATGTAAGTTAGGAAGAAGGTTGTCTTAATATTGGTGTGTTGGAGGCCACTCTAGTTGACAACTACCATTTCTAGGCTTTTCTGTAATCTCTCTTTTCTAATGAGTATTTTATGAGTTTTATATCAGAGGTAGGGATGGACGGGGAGGGGGGTTATCAAGTTTATGTGTGAGTGTTATTTACTTATGGGAGTCTATTAACTTTTAGTAATAGCCTCTGGAGGCCGGGGAGGAGGAGGATTGGCAAAATATGGGTTGTGATGGTATAACATTGTAAAGTTTAGGTGAGATGTTTTGTATGGTACTGTGAGGTAATGGGTTATAGGTCTTGTGGGCCTTTTATTTATATGTATTGTACATATGGTTTTAAAAGAAAAAAAAATTATGTAGGGGATGCTCACAGTGCATCGTTTAGGTTTCCAGGGTACGTGTGCTTTTAGGCACTTGGGGGGGGAAGGGGTTCTTTAGATGGGTAGGATAATTAAGGTTTTGAGAAATTACTACCATGTTTGATATGACATGTTTTATTTGTTGGAAGTTTCCTTTATCTTTTTGTCAGGGATATATATGCTCATATTGTTTTGTGATATACTCTCTTTGTGGAGTGGAGCAATAAAGACCTTTTGTTTGTAAGGTAATGTGTAGTGTTTTAGGTTAGTGTATTTAGTAGGTTTAGTGTTTGACACTTTTCATTACAATTTTCATGCCAGTTTGGCTGTGTGGCCGAATAGGCCCTTTCTAGTGTTTACATTATCAGGTATTTAATACGATTTTTGTGTAATGTTGATGTTTAACCTCTTGTTATGAGGTAAGGTTTTGGTAAATGTTATTGTACATAACCTGTTTTTAAATAAAAAAAAATATCTTTGTATACAAGCCATACCCATCCTGTGGGCGGTAGTCAAAAGATTACAGAGGTACATAATGGGTCCAGGGACTGGACCGCAGTTTTGATAGCTGAACAAGTTACAATGCTAATGAACTATTTACATGTTTATATCTGGTTACAATCGTAATGAGTTATTTATGCAGGCATGAAATAGGTCACACACACACAGGAAGGACTCCAAGAATTCAGAATAGGGAGGTACACCAACAAGTGCTGGATGAAATACACACAACCGAGGAGGAGGTGAAGAAGCTGCTATGAGAACTTGATACCTCAAAGGCGGTGGAAACAGACATCTCTCCGTGGGTCCTTAGAGAGGGAGCAGAGATGTTAAGTGTGCCACTAACAAAAATCTTCAACACATCCATTGAAACTGGGCAACTACCTGAGGTGTGGAAGATGGCAAATGTAGTCCCAATTTTTAAGAAAGGAGACAGACACGAGGCATTAAACTACAGACCTGTGTCACTGACGTGTATAGTATGCAAAGTCATGGAGAAGATCATCAGGAGGAGAGTGGTGGAGCACCTAGAAAGACACAAGCTTATAAACGACAACCAGCACGGTTTCTGGGAAGGAAAATCCTGTGTCACAAACCTACTGGAGTTTTATGACAAGGTAACAGAAGTAAGACACGAGAGAGAGGGGTGGATAGACTGCATTTTCTTGGACTTCAAGGCCTTCGACACAGTTCCTCACAAGAGGTTAATGCGAAAGTAAGAGGATCAGGCACACGTAACAGGAAAGGCACTGCAATGGATCAGAGAATATTTGACAGGGAGGCAACAACGAGTCATGGTACGTGACGAGGTGTTAGAGTGGGCACCTGTGACGAGCGGGGTTCCACAGGGGTCAGTCCTAGGACCTGTGCTGTTTTTGGTATATGTGAATGACATAACGGAAAGGATAGACTCAGAAGTGTCCCTGTTTGCAGATGATGTGAAGTTAATAAGAAGAATTAAATCAGTCGAGGCTCAGGCAGGACTACAAAGAGACCTGGGCAGGCTACAAGCCTGGTCCAGTAACTGGCTCCTTGAATTTAACCCCGCCATATGCAAAGTCATGAAGATCGGGGAGAGCAAAGAAGACCGCAGACAGAGTATAGGCTAGGTGGAAGTATTTTTTCGGTCACAGAGTTGTCAGGAAGTGGAATAGTCTAGGAAGTGATGTAGTGGAGGCAAGATCCATATATAGCTTTAGGAATAGGTATGATAAAGCTCATGGAGCAGGAAGAGTGACCGAGTAGTGGCCAGTGAAGAGGCGGGGCCAGGAGCTATGACTGCAAACCTCACTCAAGGAAAAAGATCTTGGGGTAAGTATAATACCGAGCACATCTCCTGAGGCCCACATCAATCAGATAACTGCTACAGCATACGGGCGGCTGGCAAACCTAAGAATAGCGTTCCAATACCTCACTAAGGAATCGTTCAAGACTCTGTACACCATATACGTCAGGCCCATACTGGAGTATGCAGCACCAGTTTGGAACTCACACCTGGTCAAGCACGTCAAGTAACTAGAGAAAGTGCAGAGGTTTGCAACAAGACTAGTCTCAGAGCTAAGGGGATTGTCCTACGAAGAAAGGTTAATGGAAATCGGCCTGATGATACTGGAGGACAGGAGGATTAGGGGAGACATGATAACGACATATAAAATACTACGAGGAATAGATAAGGTGGACAGAGACAAGATGTTCCAGAGATGGGACACAGAAACAAGGGGTCACAATTGGAAGTTGAAGATTCCTATGAGTCAAAGGGATGTTAGGAAGTATTTCGTCAGTCATAGAGTTGTCAGGAAGTGGAAAGTGACGTAGTGGAGGCAGGAACCATACATTGTTTTAAGACGAGGTTTGATAAAGCTCATGGAGCATAGAGAGAGGGGACCTAGTAGCAATCAGTGAAGAGGAGGGGCCAGGAGCTATGACTCGACCCCTACAACCACAAATTGGTGAGTACAAGTGGAAATGCGTTATTTACAGTGTGCAAAGTCTGACTTTTTGGGTTATCCTAGGTAATTTACACTATGCATGATAATTGTACTTAAGTGTACCTTTGCCTAAATAAACTTACTAAAATCAGGGTATTTTTCCAGAATGGTTCGTATTATGCCACTGTGGATAAAATACTTTGCCGTTTCTTGAACATTTCTCAGAGAATTTTTTCTGAATTCACGCCTCTACGGGTGAGAACATTAGGGCGTATTTCTTTAAGACACTTGTACCTGTTCACCTAGCAGTAAATAGGTGCCTGGGTGTTAGCCGATTGGTGTGGGTCACATCCTAGAGACAAAAATTAAACTAATTTGCCAGAAATGCTCTTCATAACCTGGGGCTCATCCCACAGTCACTAAAACAACAGATATAGCCCCACTCTACAAAGGTGTCAGTAAAGTAATTGCCATGAATTAGAGACCGATAGCACTAACGTCCCATATCATAAAAATATTTGAAAGGTTTCTAAAAAAGCAAGATCGTTAACCACCTGGACACCCAAAAATTGCATAACTCAGGAGAGCAAGAATTTAGAGCAGGTCGCTGCTGCTTCTCACAATTACTGGACCACTATGGCATGGTGTTGGATGCACTGGAGGACAAACATAATGCAGATGTAGTATACACAGACTTTGTAAAAGCCTTCGACAAGTGCGATCATGGTGTAATAGCGCACAAAATGTGTGATAAAGGAATAGCAGGAAAAGTGGGAAGGTGGGTCTATAACTTTCTAACTAATAGAAAACAGTAAAGTCTGAGGCGGCTAAAGTGAAAAGCTCTGTTCCACAAGGTACAGTATTCGCTCCCACCCTCATCCTCATCCACATATCTGATATAAACAGAGATGTAAGCCACAGCACCGTGTCCTCCTTTGCTGATGAAACCAAGAATTTGCATGACAGAATCATCCAATGAGGACACTACAAATCTCCAGCGGACATTAACCAAGTCCTAAAATGGCCTCCGAAAATAATATGAAGTTCAACGAAGACAAATTTTAACTACGCTATGGAAAACTAGAGGAAACAAAGCCGGATCGGAGTGTAAAACAAATTTAGGGATGACATGCCAGTAATGATTCTCTTCAAATCGCTTGTTTTTTTCAAGGCTGGAATATTGTTATACATTAACGGCCCCTTTTAAGGCGGGAGAAACTGTAGACCTGGAGAATATACAGAGAACTTTCAATGCACATACAGGTACAATAAAGCACCTAATTTACTGGGAAATGTTTAAGACCCTTGACCTGTGTTCCTTGGAACACAGGCGAGAAAGATACATGACAATATACACTTGGAAATCGTAGAGGGACTAGTCTTAAATCTGCACACTGAAATCACTCACTACGAAAGCAAAAGACTCCGCAGCCGCTGCAACATCCCCCTTCCCAATGAAAAGAAGGGGTGCTATGAGTGCGCTAAGAGACAACACAGTAAGTGTCAGGAGCCCAAGACTGTTCAACTGCCTCCCAGCATACATAAGGGGAATTACCAAGAGATACCTGGCTGTCTTCAAGAGTGAGCTGGACAGGCACCCAACCGGGCTGTGCTTCGTAAGTTGGTTTGGGTGCGGCCAGCTGTAACAGCCTGATTGATCAGGCCCTGATCCACCGCGAGGCCTGGTAATGGACCGGGTCGCAGGGGCGTTGACCCTCGAAACACCCTGCAGGTATGCAGAAGACAAATGGGGCGAGAGGATCCCATGCTGAATACCCTCTGATGAAGTGATTTCATGCTCCCCAAAGTGGAGTACCGCTTACAGCCCAATGGCGGGGGTATCCCTATGACAGGGGAATCCCTATGACAGGGGCATCCCTATGACAGGGACATCCCTATGACAGGGGCACGGTGTTTCAACTCCATTTGAGACATTCCTGCCCAGCCTGAGTACAAGAACGACTCAGGAGATTCTCTGGAGGTGTGTTCAACACATGACGTCATGAGCAGTTTGACATACATAGGTTAAAAAGACAGTATATATAGGCGGAGTGACACATGAGGACCTAAAGAATGTCATATTGGGATGAGGAGAAGTATACAATGTGATCACGTGACTCCTGTGATGTTGGGTAGGTGGTGCTTTGTCTGGTTGAGTATCATGTATGGTAATGTAGGTTATGTTGTCTCTGTTGCTGACGTTTTGATGTTCGTTCAGGGAGACCGAAAGATTTCTGATTGTTTCGCCTACATATTTCTTGGAACAGTATCCACATGGGATGGTGTAGACGCCCACTGCGGAAGTTAGTGTGGGGTCACGTTTCATGGTGAGGTCTTTGATAAATGATGTGTTTATGGTGGAAACATTTATGTTGCTCTTAGCAAGTACCTGGCGAGTATTGTTGCCACATCAACACATGAGAGTACTAGTACTATGAACTGCTTAGAGGACTGTTCCATGGGGGATTTGTTTAGGATAGTTTCTGCCTAGAGTCTACAATCCTAGATGAAGATGGAAACTGAAGGCGTATGAAAGCTTGTGGTAAGTAGATACATTCTCCTTCAAGGACACATAAGCATACTTTATACTCAACCAGGATAAAGCACCACCTACCTAACAACATAGGAGCCACGTGATCATACTGTCTACCTGTCCTCATCAGGTCACTATATGTCACTCACACCTCACTCACCGTCCATATATACTATTTTTTTAACTTCTGTATGTTAGAAGTGATCAAGGTCCCAGGACTGAAATGTTTTCTTAATATGTCCTAGTGTTTGTTTACATGTCTTTCTAAACCAACTTGTTTGTATCTATGTTATGCAGGATTTTGCATGACATGAATATACGTAAATATATGGATAGTGGAGAAGAACATAATAATAATGTATAACCTCTGGATAAATGTCAACCATAATTTTAGAAATATGCTATGTTTTTGTGGGTACCTACACTAACATGTTGCCTTGCTTTTGCAGGTGTAGTACACTCGGGTTACTACTAGTTTTTGTGTGAAATAGGTCTGATTTTTTTTTTTGAGTTATTAGTAACCATAATTTTTTCTGGGAACTAATTTACCCTTGCAGGTGCAATATTGCTGATTTTTATTGTTATTATCACCAGTATTTTGGGGGGAACAATTTGCCTTTGCAGGTGCAATAACCCCAGGTTTTCCTTGTTTTGTGTGCAATATTGCTGATTTTTAAGGGTGTTAATAATACACATTTTTGGGTGCATAATTTACAATTGCAGGTGCTATATTGCTGATTTTTAAGGGTGTTATTAATACACATTGTTATTAATACACATTGGCAATATAGCTGGTTTTATTGTTATTAATAACTAATTTTTTTGAGATATTTTTCCTTGGCAGGTGAAATAGCTCTATTTTTCTGCCAGGGTTTTTGTGCAATCCTGTTTAATTTTAGGGAGTTACATGATACTTACTCCTTGTGTTTTTAATAATCATTTAGTGTTGGTGCTTTTCTGTGTGATTTATTATTTTATATAAGTTTGTGGTAGATAGCAAGTGAAAATGTCTCACAGTGGTGGCATTGCTGGGGATGAGGTGGGTGATGGAGGAAACCCTGGTTTAGGTTCCACTGTTAGGAACCTGGATAGGGAAGAAGAACTTTCTGAGGTTGAAATTAGCCATAATTGAGCAACAGTTGCCTCCAAGGTGTCGCAGTGTGTGGGTGTCTGCTCCACACCTAGCCCTCTGGTAGCGAAAACCCTCTTTACCCAACAAGATGGAGGGTAACCGGCGACGAGTTCATACAGTTTGTGTTGAACTACTACAGGGATCTTTATTGGATCACAACGTAGACGTTCTTCTCCTACAAATTCTGCGAGACGTATATAAGATCGCTAACCATGACATCTATGGCGTGTCCGTGAACGGTGCATCCCGGGTGTTTGTTAAGTTCACATCTTCTACAGTGTATGAAGAGATTGTTCAACGGTATCAAGATCAACGGTGTCAAGTGACTCCTGATGTTTTGGGTGAACGTGGGGCTGGCAGTGATGTCCCCCCACTTTTTGGGTCATGTCACATGATCTGGTGTGTTTTGCTTCTCCAGGACTTTTTTTTTAATTTTTTTTGGATCACCACTTGGAATGACATGTAGGTGCCGGCCTGGTAGGTCCACCTTTTTGAGGGGTCTTTGGTGATGACTCCAATGTTTTATGGCCACAATCCCGCCAACAAAATTTATGTGATTATTCACCCGGTAAATAGTCACATGTTCTCCTGATTCTGGCAGAGGTGTGTCATGGGGAACCAGTTTTGTTTACTAAAGATTGCAGTGAGATGGGGGTGGTTATGTGATCTTTCTTTCTATGTAGAATTTAATAAGTAAAATTTGTTCTCTTTCTTTTCACTACTCTTTGATAGTGTTCCTGTTTCAAAGTTTTGTGGTGTCATACATATTTTTAATCTGTCTTACAACATTACTGATATGTATCGAGGTAGATCGGAAATCAATAGTTGTGATACTTAGCACTTGTGTTTGTTATTAAATGGCACTTCTTAGGGTAGTATGTACAAAGTTCACTCTTTACATTATACGGTTGCTTGTTGTAATTTAGGTAAAACGCATCAACGCCAGTGTGTGGGCAGCACTGTGTTGTGATGGTGCCTTTTCCTAACATAGTTTTGTCAGAGCGTGACTGTGGGCTCGTTTGGCATAGAACTTGATCACTTTTATGTTAGGCGAGTTTCACATGTCCACAGTCTAGTAGCCTCAGTCTGTTAATTAATATTTTCTTATGAGCAGTGCCAAACAGTCCATGATTGTCTGCCAGTAATTCTCCAGTTATAATGTTTATGTTCATTTTTTTCCCCTTTTGCCTTTGCTTTTCAAAACATCATGTCACATGTTCAAGAATTAACACAGCAACCAAAAATGACATCTATCTAGAAAGGTGTTTCTGGATCTGCAACAAGGATGTGGAACTATGGACAGATATCAGGAAAGCACTCAGGAGGTTAATAAACAATAAGCATGAAAAAAAGGAGGAACTATTGAATAGTCTACCCGGTATGGGAAGATAGGAGAGGAGTAAAGTCTAACACACAGAATGCCCAGTCTACAACAACTGATCCAAAAATAAACAGTCACCCACCGAAAAAAACACAGGTGGCAATAAAATCAGCTAGTCCAGTCCCCAGCCCTAGGGCTGACCCAGACCCAGCCCCCAGCCATAGTGAAAATCCGGATTTGATTACAGACTCCTCCACAGCCACCACAGTCATAGCCCCTAGTACAGATATAGTAGGGGAGTCTCCTTACAGGGAAAATGTTGGCCCAATGTCATCAGATGGTGGTGTCTCGGGTTTGGCTGTGGTGGACTGTGGTGCAGATCTAGGATCTGCACAGACTAGGAATACATCCAGCACGAATTGTACCAAGCCAAATCCAAATGGTGCAAATACTATGTTTGGGGCATCTGTAAACACGGAATATCAGGGCAAACGAATGGGACATGTAACTTTGAGCATCCCAAAAACTGCCGTGACCTCCTGTCTAAAGGAATGTGTCGTTTAACCTCTTGCAAATTCTTCCACCCTGAGATGTGTCATTCTTCAATCTTTGAAAAACAATGTTACAATACAAATTGCTCCGCATACCACCGACCAGGAGGCACATACCCCATTCAACAAACCAAAGTAGTTATGGTAGTTATGAAAACCCCACCCAAAGTGATTTTTTAGGGGTAAGAAACGAAGAAAGAAAATGGAAAGAGGTAACCAAAATAGTCCACCACCTTGGAGCCTTGTTAGACTGGAGGCTCAGCCAGTGGACCCTCCGGACTCACAACTACTGATGCCAACAATGAAATCCCCCCAACAAACATGCAACACAACCTCATTTATATATGCTAATATACAGGGTCTTAAGCCATCTACCAACAACAAAATTCCTTTCATTAGTGGACTTCTAGGGGAGTCAAATGCAGTGTTTGCAGCCTTCACAGAGACCCACGCAAAAGATTACTTTGACAGTGAAATATGGATACCTGGGTACAACCTTTTCAGATGCGACAGAAGGAACAGGCAACAAGGGAGGGTTGGCCTGTATGTCAAAGAGTCGCTCATTTGCACAGAGATACTGAACACCACAAATGATGTAGTTGAAGTTCTGACAATAAAAATCGAGAACCAAAACCTAGTCATTGTACTTGTATATAAGTCACCAGATGCAACTTCCCAACAGTTCAAAGAACTATCAAAAATTGACTCCTGTCTGGAAAACCTTCCAGCCCCATCCCCAAACATCTTGCTGCTTGGTGACTTCAATCTTAGACATACAAAATGGAAGAAAATAGCAAATAATGTTGTAGCAGAAATAATCCCTGGAGGCAGCTCAGATGAAAAGTCACACACACACATGAGCTGCTGAATTTCTGCAACAAACACACCCTAAGTCAGCAGATAGTGGAGCCAACGAGACTAGAGAACACACTAGACCTTATCTTCACAAATAATGAGGACCTGGTAAGAAACATAACAATATCAAAAACAACAAATTCTGATCACAATGTAATCGAAGTCCAGACGTACATGCACAGGAGTCCTGATCAGTAAAACGCATATAGCTATGAGGGTACCTTTACCAAATTCAACTTCAACAACAAGAACATCAACTGGGATCTGGTAAACTATGCCCTAAATGAAACATGTTGGGAAGATATCTTAAATATTACATGGACCCTAACCAGTGCCTTGAAAAGATCAACCTTCTGGTAGCTGAAGTATGTTCAAGGCATATTCCTCTACGAAAAAAGAAAAGAAGTAAACAGGAGAGAGAGAGACACTCCCTATACAGGAGAAGATGAAGAATCACTGAGCTCCTCAAGAATGCCGAACTATCTGATTCACGGAAGGAAGCGCTAACCAGGGAAATGGAAAATATTGAGATAAAATTAAAGGACTCATACAGGATACAGGAGAGTCAATAGGAGTTAAAAGCGAGTAATAAAATTGAAAGAAATTCGAAATATTTCTTTTCATATGCCAAAAACAAGGCAAAAACCACTTCTAGTATAGGGCCCCTGCTCAGACAAGACGGATCTTACACAGATGACAACAAAGAAATGAGTGAGATACTGAAATCTCAATATGACTCTGTGTTCAGCGAACCACTAATCAGTCTAAAGATAGACAATCCAAACAATTTTTTTCATGAATGAGCCTCAAAACCCTGCCAATGTATTCCAAATTTCTGACATAACCCTAACTCCTCTAGACTTTGAGAAAGCCATCGACGACATGCCCATGCACTCAGCCCCAGGTCCAGACTCGTGGAACTCTGTGTTCATTAAGAACTGCAAGAAACCTCTCTCACAGGCCCTAAGTATACTATGGAGAAGGAGCTTAGACAGGCGAGATTCCACAGTCACTAAAAACAACGGATATAGCCCCACTCCATAAAGGTGGCAGCAAAGCAGTAGCTAAGAACTATAGACCAATAGCCTTAACGTCCCATATCATAAAAATCTTTGAAAGAGTTCTAAGAAGCAGGATAGCAAACCACCTGGACTCCCAAAAATTGCACAACCCAGGACAACATGGTTTCAGAGCAGGTCGCTCCTGCCTCTCGCAACTGCTAGACCACTATGATATGGTCTTAGATGCTCTGGAAAACAAGCAGAATGCAGATGTAGTATTCACAGATTTTGCAAAAGCCTTTGACAAGTGCGATCATGGTGTAATAGCACACAAAATGCGTGCTAAAGGGATAACTGGCAAAGTAGGCAGATGGATCTTCAACTTCCTAACCAATCGAACACAAAGAGTAGTGGTAAACAGAGTTAAATCGGATGCTTCCATAGTGAAGAGCTCTGTCCCACAAGGCACAGTATTCGCATCTGTCCTGTTCCTCATCCTCATATCAGACATAGACAGAGATGTAAACCACAGCACTGTATCATCCTTTGCAGATGATACTAGGATCTGCATGAAAGTGTCATCCATTGAGGACACGGCAAATCTCCAAGAAGATATAAACCAAGTTTTCCAATGGGCAACAGAAAACAATATGATGTTCAATGAAGACAAATTCCAACTACTTCGTTATGGAAAACTGGAGGAAATAATAGCTAGGACTGAGTATATTACAAACTCCAATCACACAATAGAGCAGAAAAGTAATGTGAAGGACCTGGGTGTGGTAATGTCCGAAGACCTCACCTTCAAGGACCACAACAATGCCACTATTACAACTGCGAGGAAACTGATAGGATGGATAATGAGAACATTCAAGACAAGAGATGCCAAGCCAATGATGATCCTTTTTAAATCACTTGTTCTCTCTAGGCTAGAATACTGCTGTACATTAACATTCCCATTCAAGGCAGGTGAAATTGCAGATCTAGAGAATGTACAGAGAACCTTTACTGCACGTATAAGTTCCATCAAACACCTTAACTACTGGGAACGCCTGGAAGCACTTGACTTGTACTCACTGGAGTGCAGGCGAGAGAGATATATCATAATCTACACCTGGAAGATTCTGGAGGGACTGGTTCCTAATATGCACACAGAAATCACTCCATACGAAAGCAAAAGACTTGGCAGTTGGTGCAACGTACCCCCAGTGAAAAGTAGGGGCGCCACTGGTACACTAAGAGAAAACACAATAAATGTCCGGGGCTCAAGACTGTTCAACAGCCTCCCACCAGCCATTAGGCGCATTACCAGTAGACCTCTGGTTGCCTTCAAGAGGGAGCTGGACAGATACCTAAAGTCAGTGCCAGATCAGCCGGGCTGTGGTTCGTACGTTGGACTACGTGCAGCCAGCAGTAACAGCCTCGTTGATCAGGCCCTGATCCACCAGGAGGCCTGGTCGTAGACCGGGCCGCGGGGACGTCGATCCCCGGAATGCCCTAAAGGTAGACTCCAGCCAGGTAGCGGTGTCCGTGTGGACCCCGCTAGCAGAGTGAGACCTATGGTCTAGGGGTGGGGGTATCATGCAGGGTTCTGCATGACATGAATATACGTAAATATATAGATAGTGGAGAAGAACATAATAATAATAATGTATAACCTTTTGGGTAAATGTCAACCATAATTTTAGAAATATGCTATGCTTTTGTGGGTACTGTTTAAACTGGGAAACCCAGGAGGCCCAATTTTTCAGGTGATTTTTGTAACAATCTACTTTCCAAGGTGTACCCCTGACTGTTAATTCCAAGTCTTTTTTTTTTAGTAGAACGCCCTTTTTGAAGGAAATTTTATTATTTTATTGTCCTCAGGCTGGTTGTTGATATACGCTCTTTCTGATCAAACTTCTGGGTTTTTTTCCTTTAGCAACCCCCAAAGCCAAGCTGGCTTGGGGAACATTCCCATCTGGCCGGCTCCCGAGCAAATTTCGGCCAGAGGCGGCCATGAAACGAGCCGGCGATGAGTGTTTTCCACGGGAAGGGCCCAATTTTTTTTTTTCAGGGCGCAAAGGAATTTAAATTAACCTTTGGGTCTACAAAGGAGGGTTTCCCAAAACTCTGAACTAGCCATTACTTTTAAATGCTGGTGTCTTATTACAGTGTAGCCCCCGTGAGAAAAAAAGAACGACATATACCCAACATATTGTCGGTTATTCTACCGACATTAATATATGGCAATTTCCAAAAGTAGCAAGTTGTGCAATGCCTTGATCTTTTTGGGGGAGCATTTACAATTTGGGAAATTCTTCAGATCTATGAAATATATGAGAAGGGGCCTGGGAACTGTTAGTAAAATTTATTCAGAGCACATAGGATAACCCAAAACGTCAGACAGAGTTATTTTTTTCCATTGGGGTTGCTTTGATTGCATCCAAGGTGAGATGAAATTTGTTGGAGTTTGCCCCAGGGGCTTGACGTGGGTGAAGGCAGCTACTACGTTTATGGAGGCAACCATTAGATTAAGGTTAGGTTAGGTAAGATTGTCAGGGAAAAAGGACAAGTGTTTCCGACGTGGGTCTTAAGATGACCCGCCGTTGTAGCTTTGACTCTG
>WNWK01029992.1:0-23875 GCA_009830355.1 Cherax destructor
GGGTTGGATGTGAGTAGCCAGGATGTGGAAGAGTTGGTGGAGGACCACAATGAAGATCTAACCACTGAAGAGCTGCAAGAGCTTGAGCTGCAACACCATCAAAGCAGATCTCAGGAAATTGCTTCAATGAAGGAGGGAGAGAGATGTAAGGTGCCTTCTTCAGAGATTAAGGAGATTTGTGCAATGTGGAGTAGGGTGCATTCATTTGTGGAGGAATATCACCCTGACAAAGATGTTGCAATCCATCTCATCAACATGTTCAATGACAATCTCTTTTCCCATTTTAGGGACCTTTTAATGAGACGCCAGACACAGAGCTCTCTGGACAGATATTTGTGCCACAGGTGTGCAGTGACTCACAAGCTGGTCCTAGTGGGATTAAAAGACAAAGAAGGGAAGTGACCCCAGATGAGGACTTGGTACCTGGAGTCCATTCCAAAAATTAGGGTCTCTTCCCTCTCCCCTCCTCCCTCTCTTCCATTCAGCAACATCAGTCTTCAATAAAGGTAAGTGTCACATTGAGTTCATTCATTTGTGCAGGTAAATCTATCTTTAAGGCCCCCCCCCAAATTTTTTTTTTCAAACTTCTGGGTTTCTGGAACGGATTAATTGAATTTACATTATTTTTTATGGGGAAAATGGTTTCAGTTTTTGTGTTTTTCAGTTTAAGTCGATCCCTCAGGAACGGATTAAGCACGAAAACGGAGGGTTGACTGTATATATATATATACAGTGGTCCCTCGACTTTTGGTCGGTCCGACTATCGGTGATTTCGAGTTTCGATGGCTTTTTTCAGTCAAAGTTTCCCTCGCCAACCGGTCATTCCCTCGACTATTGGTCCGTACCAGACCTGTCCGCCTGCCCGCGCTTGCGCGCCTCGCCGTGCACGATGCCAGTCTAGCGTTGTTTACCACTGAGAGAACATTACCCAGCGTGCTCTTTCAAACATTTCACAATAAATTTATTGTGTTTATTTCTGGTTTAGTGATTGTCACTGTAAAATAAGTCACCATGGGTCCAAAGAAGCTTCCTAGTGGCACCCCTGTGGTAAAGAAAGTGAGGAACACCATCGAACTGAAGAAGGAGATTGTAGAAAAATATGAGAGTGGCGTACGTGTGAGTGAGCTTGCCAGGATGTACAACAAAAACCAATCTACTATCACCTTTATCCTGGCAAAGAGACAAGAAATCAAGGAAGCTAATGTTGCAAAAGGTGTTAACATGTTTGCCAAAACTAGATCGAAAACAGTGGATGAGGTTGAGAAGTTGTTGAGGGTGTGGATCAATGAAAAACAGATAGCGGGTGATAGTATTTCCACAGCGAAAATTTGTGAAAAGGCAAGGCAGTTGCACGCAGATCTTGTCAAGGCAATGCCTGCAACCAGTTCTGAGGCGAGTGATTTTAAAGCCAGCAAAGGCTGGTTTGAGAGGTTTAAGAAACGTAGTGGCATACACAGTGTTGTGAGGCATGGTGAGGCAGCCAGCTCAGACAAACGTGCAGCTGAAAAATTTGTGCAGGAATTCAAGGGGTTCGTAGACACTGAAAAATTCGAACCCCAACAATTGTTTAATTGTGATAAAACATGCCTGTTATGGAAGAAAATGCCAAACAGGACCTTCATTACTCAGGAGGAAAAGGCACTGCCAGGACATAAGCCTATGAAAGACAGGCTAACTCTCATGTTGTGTGCTAATGCCAGTGGTGATTTGAAAGTGAAGCCTTTACTGGTGTGTCACTCACAAAATCCCAGAGCCTTCAAGAAACATAATGTTAACAAGAATAATTTGTGTGTGTATTGGAAGGCTAACACCAAGGCATGGGTCACTAAGGACATTTTCGTGGAATGGCTCACTGGAGTGTTTGGCCCCAGTGTGAAGAAATACCTCCTGGAACAGAAATTGTCACTCAAGTGCCTCCTGCTACTGGACAATGCTCCTGCTCATCCTCACAACTTGGAAGACTATTTGTCTGAGGACTTCAGTTATATAAATGTGAAGTTCTTGCCTCCTAACACCACTCCTCTCATCCAGCCCATGGACCAGCAGGTCATTTCTAACTTCAAGAAACTGTACACCAAAGCAGTGTTTCGGAAGTGCTTTGAAGTGACCTCGGACACTGAGTTGACCCTAAAAGAGTTCTGGAAACATCACTTCTTTATCCTCCATTGCATAGGCCTTATAGGTAAGGCTTCGGAGGGAGTGACTTCCAGGACTTTGAACTCTGCTTGGAGACCACTACAGTAGGGCCCCGCTTTTCGGCGTTTCGCCTTTCGGCGTTCCGTTCATACGGCGAGTTCAAATTATGACCAAAGCTTTTGTATATGGCGAGCGGTCTTTCAGATACGGCGCGCGCCACCCGGTTTGTTTACATTTTCCGTGAACGCATATCTCTATTATGTAATCATCACTCTAGGGCACATTAAATGTCCAATTTTACGTCAATATTGACATTTTCATTAATCCATCTATGATATTTTCTTCAAAATTATATAAGAAACACGTTACATAGCATATAAACATGCTGTTTATATGCTCTGGTGTTGCCGGGCGGAGGAAACATTACGTAAATAATAATCACTTGACATTAAATGTTTATTTTACATTAATATAGACATTTTCATTATTCCATCTATGATTTTCTCAAAATTATAAGAAACACGTTACAAAGCATATAAACATTCTGTTTATATGTCTGTATTCCGGCGAGGAAAACATTACGTAATATTAATAATAATCCTTGGCACATTAAATGTCTTATTTTACATAAATATAGACATTTTCATTATTCATCTATGATATTTTCTTCAAAATTATTTAAAAAACATGTTACATAGCATATAAACATGATACATACAACCACAGAATAAAAATTGACAAATATGATATTTGTTTACCAAGCGACTTTGTAGGAGTCGGAAGAATTACGTTTTCTCTAGTCAAACACTGAGGGAGAACTGTAGAAAAATATTCCTTTTATATGCCTTCAATCAATATATAGCTATTCACGACCCTTGTGGGTCTAGCGTTTCTTTTTTATTATGATGATAATAATAATAATACTATCATTAATTAAAACCCTTTGGGGGTCGACAGGCCTTCTCAGGAAAGTGTTCCTGGGGTTGAAAATTTTTTGGAAAAAAAAAATAATTTTTTCTTATAAAATGATAGATAATGTTTTTCCGATCATAACGCCACCAAAATTATGAAATTTGATCGAAAACTAACGAAATTATGCTTTCGCGAAGTTATCGGTATCTATGACACTGACGCATCGGCGATTTCACCCACTTCGAGCCCTATTTTCGACAAATTCCAATGTTTCAGTCTCCTAAAATTATAGCTATTTCACTAGAACTCCATTTTTTCTATCGAATGAGTAGAAGAAACTGCCTATTTACCAATTTCATAGATGAAATTATTTTGAGGTAAAAGTTTCACAAACTCTTACAAACGTATGTGAATGAACTAAAAGTGGACTCGTATTAATCGCATTCTTTTCGCCTGACCGAGTGATCGCCCACTACCTGGAGAGAACCTGGAGTCTACCTGGAGAGAATTCCAGGGGTCAACGCCCCCGCGGCCCGGTCTGTGACCAGGCCTCCTGTTGGACCAGAGCCTGATCAACCAGGCTGTTACTGCTGGCCGCACGCAGTCCAACGTACGAACCACGGCCCAGCTGATCATTTTTTTTTTTTTTTACCTTGTCTGAACTCTGTATCTCGTTCTCTCTCTCGTTTACTCTTTCATTAACTAGTTGGCTCTCATTGACTATGGCGTCTAAGCTTAGTTGTGATAGAAAGAGGAGTCGTAAGCCTCTTACTTTAAGTGCCAAGTTAGAAATGATTAAATTCAGTGAACTGACTTTTTTGGGTTATCCTAGGTTGTCTATGCATATTCTGCTATGTATGATAATCTATGTAACTGTATTTGTTTATACCTGAATAAACTTACTAATAAGGTATATGTTGATCGCTGAGATAGCTATCAAATACAGTTACATATAGCAGCATATGTGTAGAGAACCCAGAATAACCCAAGAGTGTACTCACCTAATTGTACTCGCCTAATTGTGGACTTGAGTTCTGGAGATGGGAAGTACAGTGCCGGCACTCTGAAGGAGGGGTGTTAATGTTGCAGTTTTATAACTGTAGTGTAAAGCACCCCTCTGGCAAGACAGTGATGGAGTGAATGATGATGAAAGTTTTTCTTTTTCGGGCCACCCTGCCTTGGTGGGAATCGGCCGATGTGTTAAAAAAAAAAAAAAAAAAGAATTAATGTAAATACAATTAATCGGTTCCAGACAAAAATATTCACAAAAATATTTTTTTTAACAATTAAATCAGTATTACATACCTTTATTGAAGACTAATGCTGGCTTCTGGAAGATAGGGAGGAGCAAATAGGGAGAAGTTAGTTTTTGGAAGGGAAATACCCCTCCAAAAGGACTTCAGGTAAACCATACCACAGGTGGGGTTCGAACCCGCGGTCAGAGAGTCTCAGAACTCCAGACCATCGCGTAAGCCACTGGGAAAGCTAGCTTCAATAAGATTCATCCAACTAGGTATATTTCTACACCATAGGAAGGTTAGCATAGGCACCACTGTGTCCACAAATGCAAGTTGGATGAATCTTATTGAAGCTAGCTGGCCCAGTGGCTTACGACGTCTGGAGTTCTGGACTTCTGACCGCGGGTTCGAACCCACCCGTGGTATGGTTTGTTTCAATCATGTCATTACGATTTCGTGAGTCATGTTGACGGCTTTGAGGGGACTTGAGCTAGAGTTCGTCACGGCCATGCTAGCGGAAGATTCATCTGTAAAACTTGCATTTGTGGACACAGTGGTGCCTATGCTAACCTTCCTATGGTGTAGAAATATACCTAGTTGAATGAATCTTATTGAAGCTAGCTGGCCCAGTGGCTTACGTGACGGTCTGGAGTTCTGAGACTCTCTGACCGCGGGTTCGAACCCCACCCGTGGTATGGTTTGTTTGCAATCGTGTCATTACGATTTCGTGAGTCATGTTGACGGCTTTGAGGGGGACTTGAGCTAGAGTTCGTTACGGCCATGCTAGCGGGAGATTCGTCTGTAAAAACTTGAATTTGTGGACACAGTGGTGCCTATGCTAACCTTCCTATGGTGTAGAAATATACCTAGTTGGATGAATCTTATTGAAGCTAGCTGGCCCAGTGGCTTACGCGACAGTCTGGAGTTCTGAGACTCTCTGACCGCGGGTTCGAACCCCACCCGTGGTATGGTTCGTGTTATTACGATTTCGTGAGTCATGTTGACTTCAGGTAACAAGTCCCTCTCTGGGGTTACTTCCCTTCTTTGTCTTTTAATGCCACTAGGACCAGCTTGAGAGTCACTGGACCCCTGCCTCAAAAAATAACTGTCAAGAGTGCTCTGTTTCTGGCGCCACTTTAACATTTTCCTGAAGTGCAACATGGCTCTGTCACTGACCTGGTTGCAGAGATGGCTTATTTCAGCTTGCTCAGGGTGGTGTTTTTCAATAAATGTCTGCAACGTAGTCCACATAGAACACATTTCCTTAATCTCTGAAGAAGTTACTACCTCACCCTGTCCATCCTCCTCCTCTGAATCAATTTCCTTAACTGTCGTCTGATGCTGTTCCTGATGAAGCTCTTTCAACTCTTCAGTATTTAGGTCTACCCTGTGGTCCTCCACCAACTCTTCCACATCCTCACCACTCACCTCCAACCCCAGGGACTTGCCCAATTCCACAATATCTTCCACAACAGGCACAAGGTCGTCAGTGTCAGGGTCAGCCTCAAATCCTTCAAAATCCCTCTTTTCAACACAATCCAGCCACATGTCTCACAACACTGTATGCCACTACGTTTCTTAAGTCTTTCAAACCAGCCTTTGCTGGCTTTAAAATCACTCACATCACCATTGGTTCCAGGCATTGTCTTGACAAGATCTGAGTGCAACTGCCTTGAATTTTCAAAAATTATCGCCGTGGAAATACTATCACCCACTATCTGTTTTTCATTGATCCACACCCCCAACAACTTCTCAACCTCATCTTTTGCAACATTAGCTTCCTTGATTTCTTTTCTTTTTGCCAGGATAGAGGTGATGGTAGATGTGTTTTTGTTGTACATCCTGGCAAGCTCACTCACACGTAGGCCACTCTCATATTTTTCTACAATCTCCTTCTTCACTTCGATGGTGTTTCTCACTTTCTTTACCACAGGGGTGCCACTAGAAAGCTTCTTTGGACCCATGGTGACTTATTTCATAGTGACAATCACTAAACCAGCAATAAACACAACAAATTTATTGTGAATGTTTGAAAGAGCGCGCTAGGTAATGTTCTCTCAATGGTAAACAATGCAAGACTGGCGTCCTGCGCGGCGAGGTGCGCAAGCGTGGGCAGGCGGACAGGTCTGGTACAGACCGATACACGAGGAAAACATAGACCGAAAAAAGAGCTCGAAACACGAAATCACCGATATTCAAAATCACCAAAACATGAGGAATCACTGAAGCATATAAACATAGCATATAAACATGCAATGTTTATATGTTATCGAGTGGTGAGTACTGGCAAATCAAGGAGGAGGTGGGAGAAGGGAGGAGGGTGGAAGGTAAACATTGTTTTCTCTGATGCAGCGTTAGAGAAAACTGTGACTCTGGCATCTGTTTACAATTCTTGAAATGAATTATTCATTACTTCTCCCTCTGTTTATGATAGCATCGAAAGGTAGTTGTTAGAAACCATTAAACTCAGTGAACATAGTAATAATATAGCTGTGTAGTGTAATAATATGGCTGTGTAGTGTAATAATACGGCTGTGTAGTGTAATAATATGGCTATGTAGTGTAGCCCAAGGGGCTACATACTATGTACCTACATTAACGCTGCCTTCACTGACTTCCTACAAATAAATACTACTCTCCTGTATAAATTACTAAAAACAAGATAGGGAAAAACTTCATAAAATTGGGATGTCTGAATGTGTGTGAATGTAGTGCAGATGATAAGAAAGAGATGATTGCTAATGTTATGAATGAAAAGAAGTTGGATGTCCTGGCCCTAAGCGAAACAAAGCTGAAGAGGGTAGGCGAGTTTCAATGGGGAAAAATAAATGGGATTAAGTCAGGAGTATCTGAGAGAGTTAGAGCTAAGGAAGGGGTAGCAATAATGTTGAAGGATCAGTTATGGAGAGAAAAGAGGGAACATAAATGTATAAATTCAAGGATTATGTGGATCAAAATAAGGGTCGGATGTGAAAAGTGGGTCATAATAAGTGCATATGCACCTGGAGAAGAGAGGAGTGTAGAGAAGAGAGAGAGATTTTGGGAGATGTTAAGCGAGTGTGTAGGAACTTTTGAGCAAGTGAGAGAGTAATTGTGGTAGGGGGCCTAAATGCTAAAGTAGGAGAAGCGTTTAGAGAGGGTGTGGTAGGTAAGTTTGGGGTACCAGGTGTAAATGATAATGGGGAGCATTTGATTGAACTTTGTATAGAACGGGGTTTAGTTATAGGTAACACATATTTTAAGAAAAAGAGGATAAATTTGCATACAAGATATGATGTAGGGTGAAATGACAGTAGTTTGTTGGACTACATATATGTCAGATCACTTTTTAGTTGTAGCTACAGTGAGAGTAAAAGGTAGATGGGATACAAGGAGAATGGAAACAGCAAGTAAGAGAGAAGTGAAGATTTATAAACTAAAGGAGGCAGTGGTTACGGTAAGATATAAACAACTGTTGGAGGACAGATGGGCTAGTGAGAATATAGGCAGTGGGGTAGAAGAAGTATGGGGTAAGCTTAAGAATATAGTGTTAGTGTGTTCAGCAGAAGTTTGTGGTTATAGGAAAGTGGGTGCAGGAGGGAAGAAGAGCGATTGGTGGAATGATATTAAGAGAGTAGTAAGAGAGAAAAAGTTAGCATATGAGAGATTTTTACAAAGTGATGTAAGGAGGGAAGAGTATATGGAGAGAAAAAGAGAGGTTAAGAAAGTGGTGAAGCAGTGTAAAAAGAGAGCAAATGAGAGGGTGGGTGAAATGTTATCAACAAATTTTGTTGAAAATAAGAAAAAGTTTTGGAGTGAGATTAATAAGTTGAGAAAGCCTAGGGAAAGAATGGATTTGTCAGTTAAAAATAGGAGAGGGGAGTTATTAACCTTTTGGGGGTCGACAGGCCTTCGGCAAAGGGGAAAAAAAACCGACCGTTTTGGTTTAAAAACCCCAGTTTTTAAAAGTTTCCCCAGTAAAATATTTTAAGGTTTTTTAAAAAGTTGTGTTAAAATTTTTTGGAAAAAAATTAAAAGAACATGGGAAAATGGGGTTTTATTTTGGGAGTCCCCAAAGAAACAAGTTTTTAAAAAATTTAAAAAAAAAAAAGGGAAATGTAAGGTGTGGGTAAATTTATCAAAAATTAAAAAAAAAAATTTAGGAAAAAAGGTTGGAGTTCAAAAGTATTTGCCCGAGGGTAAAGGGGGTTTTTTAAAAAGGGTTTTGGGTTTTGGCATTTGAAAATATGAAGTAAAAGACTTCGAAAAACTTGGGGGAAGGAACGGGGTGGGGGGGGGGTCCTAAAAAAGGGGTTGGGGGGAAGGGGAAAAGGTTTGGGGGGCACTTATTTCCCCAGAACAAGTGGAGCGTTTAAAAAATAAGGGGGAAATTTTTTGGGGGACATACGATCTGGGGGAAAAAGGGGGTAACATTTGTGGGGATTCGGGGCCCATTAAAATTGTTTATTGGATTATCCAAATGGAAGTAAATCCTGTTTTTAAAAAGGTTAAATAAGCGGGGGGGGACTTTGCGGGATATTGCTTTCCCAAAAAAGTGATTTGTTATTTTGTGGTGTATTTGGGGTAATAAAGTATTTACTTTTTGGGGATTTTCTTTTTTTTTTTGGGTCCCCCCCTCCCCCGGGGGGGAGACGGCCACTTGTTAAAAAAAAAAAAAAAAAAAGTTCTTATTTTTTTTAAAAATTTTTTTTACTGCGGACTACAAATGTAACATAAATAATAGTATTTACCTTAAATTGGGGGGGGGGGGGTTTTGTGGATAATTGGAAAAAAAGGGAAATTTTTTGTGGCTAATGGGCGAGGTGGATAGAGGGGTTTTTTGGAAAAAAATTTGGGGGGGTTGAATGAGTGTTAATTTTTAAGTCGTCAATAGTAGTCTCAGCAGTTTCCCAGTAATATAAACCATTCAAAATCAGTAAGATTCATAAGTCGTCAAGTCATTTTTAGGGGAAAAGAACCCTTTTGTCATTCAGTGTCAGTGAGTCATTAAGTAAGTAGCCCAAGTTTAATAAGTGTAATAAAAAAATTAAAATTTCCCCCCAAAGCACAGTTAGCAACCATTCAATAAGTAGAAAGTCATTCAAATTTTTTATCAGTCATTCATAAATCAGTCAAGCCATTAGTAAGTAATTTAATCATTATAAGTAGTAAAAATCATTCAGTAATAGTAAAAAAAATTCAGTAAGCCCCGTCGTCATTCAGTAAATTTTCCTTCAGAAATGTGAGTCTTTTAAAGCCCAGTAAAGTCATTCAAATCAGTCAAGTCTTTTAGTAAGCCCAGTCAAGTCTTTTAGTAAGTCGGGCAAGTCATTAGTCAGTCGTTTTTTAAAGTAAGTCGTCAAGTCATTCAGAAAATCAGTAAAGTCATTAAAGTAAAGTAAATTCGTCATTCAAAAGTCAGCCAAGCATTAAAAAATTTAAAAAAGTCTTTTAGTAAGTCAGCCCAAGTCTTTTAGTAAGTCATTTAAGTCATTTTTTAAGTCAGTAAGTCATTAGTAAGCCCAGTAAAAGTCATTAGTAAGTAAATAAAGTCATTTAGAAAAGTCAGTCAAGTCATTCAGTTTCATAAGTCATTAAATAAGTCATCAACCATGGGTAGTCAGTCAAGTAAGTAGTGGGTAAGAATCAGTAAGTAAAGCCACCCAAAAAAATTTCAGTATTCAGTCATTTAGTAAAAGTCATTTAAGTCAGCAAAATCAGTCAGTCAAAAAAACTTATTTTACATCTTTTTATGTGTAAAAAAAATTTTTCCCCACGGGTTATGCCCCCTAAAAATCCCAATTCAAAAAAAAAAACAAATTCACTCTCTCTTTTTCCAAACAGCTGGCTTGGCCGGGATTTTTTTAAACTTTGGAAATCGTCGAATGCTGGGATGGTGGGGTCGGGGGGGGCTGGGGAAGGGGGTGGTGTCTGTGACCCACAAAAAGGGCGCTGCTTGTGGAATGGTTATTTGTTTTTCCCTTTTTCCCCCAAAATGTAGAATTTATTTGGTATACACAGATCAGTTAGAAGGGCCAAAACATGGCAGCATATGTGAGAATTTTGGATCCCCAAAAAAAATCGGGTGCAGTTTTTCCCCTTGACTGATTTTGGGTTTTCCCGGGGTTTCTACCCCACCAATGTTTGATAATTTTTTAACTGTACTCCCCCTTTTTTGGGGTTTCAGGGGAGACTCCTCCCCCCTGTATCTGAATAAACTTAGTTTTTGGGGAAAGGGAAAAAAAATTCCCTTTTTCCCTCAAAGCATGAGGGTTTACAGTAAAAACCATGGGCTTTTAATTGAAATCACCTGATGCATTACCGAAAGGGGCAAATGAAAGTGATCCTTTTGCTGTCTTTTGGGGCCCGGTGCACTTTTTCGCAAAAAGTACAATTCCTGTTTTGGGGGTTTTTTTCCAAAAATTTCCCCTTCAGCATTAAAATTGAGGGCTCCCCCCACCCCAGTGGACCCCCCCCACTCAAAAGGTTTAAAATTGGGCAAATTTAAAATTTTTTTTACATTATTTTTTGGAAAAGGTTTTTAAAAATTTTTGTTTTGGTTTAGTCAAACCCCCCGGAACGGTTAAACATGAAAACTGAGGGGCCACTTTTTGGGAAAAAATAAAAGGGGGTGAGGATAGCAAAAAAAATTTTTTAACAGAAGATTGGGTATCCCGATTTGGAGGAAAGTATGGAGGGGTGAATGTTCAGATATTTGGGTTGGGGGGGTTTAGCGGGGGGGAGTAGCCCTCAAGAATGAAACCCCGAAAAAATTGTGTTAAGTAAAACTGTTAGATAATTAAAACATGGGAAAAAAAGGGGGTTTTTTTCCTGGGGGGGCCCAAAAAACCAAACAAGTTTTTTTTCCAACAGATTTTAAAAAATTGGGAAAGGGTAAATTGAAAAAAGTTCATTGTCGTATTTACTTTTTAAAACTAAAATTCAATAGAAATAATTTTTATTTTTACCTTAAATTTTTGGTAAGATGTTTGTGGAAAGTGTGAAAGGGGGGGAAAGGATGGTGTGGCCCTTCCCCCGGTGGTTTGTTGGTTTTTGGTAAGTGGATGGAGGGGGCCTTTTCTGAAGTCGGGTGGTTGTATTGGGGTGTGCATAAATTCTGTAATGGATCTCTGGGCTCTTTTTTTTTACATTATCCTTTGGGGAAAAGGATCATCGCTGGTCTAGACCCGTTTCAAATGCTTCTAGCTTTTTCAGGGGCCTCTTCCGGGGAAAAAAATTTTTCTAGTTTGGGAGCAACTTTTGGGAAATGCTCCGAAAATGCTTTTTTTAACTGTTTTTTTTTAGGTTCTTCTCTTCTTCTGTTATTTCCCCCCTTTATCTTTTCACGAACTCTTAACATTTCCTCGGGCCTTCTTCATCCCTTATCTTCTGGGGTTTTTTTTACATCATCTTCATTCATATCTTCAAAAAACCCCCCCCCTGGTAATTCCTTCCCGCTGAACAATTTCCTGAACCTGACTCTCAAGCAAAACCATGAAACAATTAACTACAGAAGGCCATAACTTTCCCCAGCCTGCATTTAATGTTGATTGGGGGGGTTCATTCCATGCACTTCTAGCAAGCTGATGGCATCTGCAATGTTAAATTTTCTCCGAAGCTTGGTAGGGTTTTGGGGGGCAGAGTCCATTGATGCAACTGGGTTTTTTTAATTTTTTTTTTGTTACACTTGAATGTTAAAAACTCCCCTTCCCCCGGTTGATGGGGAAAGTTTTTATTTGGAGGGAAAAAAAAAACTTTTTTTGGGGGGCACATCCCCCCCAAAACTTTGGATGGTGGGGAAATTTTTAAAATGAAGAGACCCCTTTTTTGGGTTCTTCCCCGTGCAAAAAAACCGGGGAAAAAAGCCCCGTTTGCACGGTTTATAAATTAGGGGGGTTTTTTTTCCCATTTTTAAAGAAAATTCAAAGGGAAATAAATTCCCCTTAAATTGATTGGGAAAGGGAAGGGGGAAAAGGAGGGCCCTTCCTGTTTTTTTTTCCCAAAAAGTATGGGTTTTTTCCCGGGGAAAAGTTCATAATTAAAACTTGCTTTTTTTAACCCTGAAAAATTCCTGTTAGCGGGTTATTTTTATTTTAGGGCCCTTTTCCCCAAAAAATTTATTTGAACATAACTTAAGTTGTAAACTTTTTTAAAACCCCTCTTTTCGGCCTCCTTTCCCACACTTTTTTTTTTAAAAACAACTTTCCCCCCTTTCCCTAATTTTAAATTTGAAAATTAAGGGGTTTTTTTTGGGTTTTCCCCGCGTAAAGGGGGTTTTTCCATAAACCAAAACTTTTTTCATGAATTTTTTGGGGTTTTGGGTTTTTTGGGGGCCTTTTTAAGTTTTTTTTTTTTTAATTGTTAAAATCCCCCCGGGGTAGGTTTTAGGGGAACTTTTTTGGTCACCCCCTTTTAATTCTAAAAATTTTTTTTTTTCCGTCAATTATTTTAATTTTTTAAAATTTAAAATTTTAAAATTTTCCTTGTTTTAAAATAAAAATTTAAAAGGGAAAAGAAAATTTAGGAAAAACCGGGCCTTTAAAACCTTTTAAACCCAAAAAAGGGGGAAATTTTGGGGGGAAAAGCGGTGCCTGGACTTTTAAAATTTGGGATTTTTGAAATTTTAAAAAAAAGCTTTTTGTGAAATTTCCCAAATGGGGGGAATTTTTATAAAATAAAATAAAAAATTTTTATAAATTTTAAAAAGGAACTAAACCAATTTTTTCTTTAAAAATATTTGGGGGGTAATTGGGGTTTCTTTTTGGCCCAAAAACCTAAATTTTTATTACCAGGAGTGAGGAGGGGGTTTTTGAGATGGTTTGGAAAAAGAGAGGATGGAACAAAAAGAAGACCGAGTGTACGTGGATCCCCCGGCGTAAAACTTCCCCCTGGCGCCAAGCACCAACAAAAATTTTTTTCCCTTAAGGAAAAATTTATTTGGTTGTCATTTTGGCCCCCAAAAAAACATTTCCCCAAAACCCCTTACAATATTATCCATAATTTTGATTTGGGTTTGAATGGGGGCCACTGTATAAATCTGTTAAAGGGGGGGGGGTCGGCCCGAGGTTGGAGAGAAGGGGGAAAGGGGTTTTTGGGGCTTTGGGCTTCCAGCAAATGTGTGTGACATGTTAGATAGGAGCGAATGGAGACAAAAGGTTTTTAGAACTTTACGGTGTTGGAGGTAGGCAAAGGGAACATTTATGAATTTTGGGGAAACCCAGGCCCGGGCTTGATTCCCGGGGGGGAAAAACAGTGGCACTCAAGAAAGGGGGTTAAGTTTCAGCTTAGCAAAGCACGCCTCTGGCAAGACAGGGTGGAGTGAATTAACAAAGTTTTTCTTTTTGGGCCCCCCTGTTGGTGGGAAATGGCCTATGTGTTAATTAAAAAAACATAGTCCAACAAACAACAGTGGACCCCGAGTTACGAGCACCTCGGAAATCGTACAATTATGTAAGTGTAATATTGTAAGTGCTTTTGTAAGTGTATTTTTGGGGGTCTGAAATGGACTAACCTACTTGACATTATTTTTAAGGGAGAAAATTTGTTCGGTAATGGCACTTGAGTAGCCTTCTGGAATGAATTATGCTCGTAACTCGGGGGTTCACTGTACTGTCATTACCCCCTTCATCATATCTTGTATACTTATCCTCCTTTTCTTAAAATATTTATTACCTATAACCAAACTCCTTTCTATACAAAAGTTCAATCAAAGGGCCCCCACTAACTTTTACACCTTGCACCCCAAATTTACCTACCACACCCTCTTTAAATATTTCTCCTACATTTAGGTCTCCTACCACAATTACTCTCTCACTTGGTTCAAAAGTTCCTACACACTCACTTAACATCTCCCAAAATCTCTCTCTCCTCCAGGTGCATGCACACTTATTATGACCCAGTTTTTGCATCCAATCCTGATTTTAATCCACACAATCCTTGTATTTATATTCACTCTTCTCCTTCCATAACTAATCTTTCAACATTATTGCTACCCCTTTCTTAGCTCTAACCCTCTCAGATACTCCTGACTTAATCCCATTTATTTCTCCCCACCGAAACTCGCCTACCCCCTTCAGCTTTGTTTCACTTAGGGCGAGGACATCTAACTTCTTTTCATTCATAACATTAACAATCATCTCTTTCTTATCATCCGCAATACATTCAAGCATCCCACTTTTATTAAGTTTTTCTTCTTCTCTCTATTAGTATTTTCTACAGGAGAAGGGGTTACTAGCCCACTGCTCATGGCATTTTAGTCGCCTCATACGACACGCATGGCTTACGGAGGAAAGATTCTTTTCCACTTCCCCATGGAGAATAAAGGAAATAGAGAAGAACAGGAATGATTAAGAAAAAAGAAAAACCTAGATGTGTGTATGTATTAATATGCATGTGCATGCCTGTGTAGTGTGACCTAAATGAAAGTAGAAGTAGCAAGATATACCTGTTATCCAGCATGTTTATGAGACAGAAAAGAGAACACCAGCAATCCTACCATCATGTAAAACAGTTACAGGTTTCTGTTTCACACTCACTTGGTAGGACGGTGGTACCTCCCTGGGTGGTTACTGTCTACCAACCTACTACAACAGGACGGTAGTACCTCCCTGAGTGGTTGCTGTCTATGAACCTACTACCACAGGACGATAGTACCTCTGGGTAGTTGCTGTCTACCAACCTACTACCTGATGATGTTTCACACAAAGCTACTTTATCAAGTTCTTTCTTTCTTTCAACACGTAGGCCGTTTCCCACCGAGGCAGGGTGGCCCAAAAGGAAAAACAAAAGTTTCTCCTTTTACATTTAGTAACATATTCAGGAGAAGGGGTTACTAGCCCCTTGCTCCCAGCATTTTAGTCGCCTCTTATGACACGCATGGCTTACGGAGGAAGAATTCTGTTCCACTTCCCCATGGAGATAAGAGGAAATAACAAGAACTAGTAAGAAAATAGAAGAAAACCCAGAGGGGTGTGTGTATATATATGCTTGTACATGAATGTGTAGTGTGACCTAAGTGTAAGTAGAAGTAGCAAGATGTACCTGAAATCTTGCATGTTTATGAGACAGAAAAAAGACACCAGCAATCCTACCATCATGTAAAACAATTACAGGCTTTCGTTTTACACTCACTTGCCAGGATGGTAGTACCTCTGGGTGGTTGCTGTCTACAACCTACTACCTGATGATGCTTCACACAAAGTTACTTTAAATAACAAAAAAGGCACAATACCGTGACTGGAACAATACACACACAACCCGCACATATAAAAGAGAGGAGCTTACGACGACATTTCGGTCCGACTTGGACCATTTACAAAGTCACACTAACACAGTGGACAGGTAAAAGGGGTATTTATAGGCAGGCAGACAGGAAAGGACACAAGAAAGTGGTGGAGGGGTAATAATGAAGGTAGTAGTGGAAGTGGTAGTAGTAGTAGTGGAGGCAGTCATATTCTAGGAAAGGAGCACTGCAATGAAGCTGGTGGCCTGCATAGGGTAGGGACAAGAACACAGAGGGGGAAAATGAAAATAAAATAAATACTTTATCAAGTATGCTTGATAAAGCTCAGCACTAAAGACATTATCATCACAATTTAGAGTTGCTCTGCCATATCTCTCTCTGTCACTCTCTTTACCACACAAATCAGCACTAACTGCCTGTCAAACCATCTTGACACACCAATGAGTAGCAACACATACCATTGGGAGAGGGAAAAGAACAGAGTTCTACATAAATTCTGTCTTTAAATGCCGTCTCAACACTGCTCCAAGCATGACTGATGCAGACCGCCAGAATGCTTTGTTGGCATAAAATGGATCATTCTGTGGGAGAACAATGATATAATAAGAAAATGTACAACAAAGAATAACACTGTACATCACTCTGAAGAAAGAAAAACTACTTTGTGTATGGAGTTCTGACAAACTACTTAACAATACAGCCACTCTAGTTTTACCTTTCCTTGTGCCAAATTTGAAACTGAACTTTCCATTATTATTTGGAAATCTCAGTTTCTTTCAATAGTTAATTTATGAAATTGTAATAAGACGATTGCAAACAAATCAGAGAATGGGTGGGTCTTGAACCCATGGTGAGTGAGTCCTGGCCTGTAAGTTTGAGGACTCACTTACCATGGGTTCAGGCATTGAAATCATACAATGGGTGGAGCTTGAACCCATGGTGAGTCCTAAAACTCACAGGACAGAACTCACTTCCAAGGGTTCAAGCCCCACCCATTGTTTGATTTCAATCAAAGGTCTTGACCAATACTGTGGAGCCCCAGTCAGAACAAGTGACACAGGGAAGTGCTCGTCTTGGTGGTTCATCCAACCCTACACAGAAAGAGGTTTCTCATACACTTCAAAATGATGCAGTATGTTTAAAATTCTGATAAATCACTTATGAATCCTACCATCAAGACTCCCATAATATGGTGAAGGTGTTTTTAGAGGTAGGCAGGTGTTTTAGAGGTAGGCAGGTGTTTTAGAGGTAGACAGGTGTTTTAGAGGTAGGGAGGTGTTTTAGAGGTTGGCAGGTTGGCGGCAGTGGCACCCAAGCTCTGTTATTTTCTTCTCCAGCCAGAACCCACCAACGCCTCTATATAATGGCCTAATTGCAGAACTGCTGCACTAATGCACCTAGAACCCAGAATGACTCAAGAATATCAACAGTAAGACCATCTACTCGAAAAATTATCGATCCAAGTGGAGAGTGCCATTCAAACCCAAAACACAGCCCGCTGCCAGACGAGCACCCACAACAAGCTCTGAGCAACTATAGCTTCTACGTCCTATCTACAACAACCCCTGTACTACTATGAGACCTAATAACAGAAGAAGCAACAAAAAGAACAGCAAGAAATCACCATGAACTCGACTATTTCACTTGACTACCCAGCAGGACACTGGTGCATCATCCACCCCCCCACCACCACCCCAGGCAACACGTCAACAAACACAATGGCTGACTCTCCCTCTCAATCACCCTACTCAACCACCACCCAAGACGACGGGACAGCAACAACACCAATCATGACTGAATCTCCCTCAAACCACACTGCCTTCAAAGGATTTGATCCATCTGAAACGATCTCAGGTATGACAAATGATCCTGTCACTCTTAAGTCATACATCACCACCCAAACTGAGGAAAACATGAATCTTCGTACAACACTATCAAAGCATGAAACTAAGTTAGCCCACCTTGAAAGCAAGATCCTAAGCTTTGAACAGAAGTTTACATCAGCTGGAATGGCTGATTTTGGAAAGACCCTCCAATCAGTCATAGCCAGCCATACAGAGCAAATAACATCCCTAAACACGAAGGTTGAAGATGCTGTCAAGAACTGGAAGACTATTTTTCTAACCAAGAAGATAAAACTGAGCAAGATAAGTTATCTAACGCGGTAATAATTAGCAGTGCACTCTTTCCAAGTGGCATAAACCATACCAACTGCAAAGATGCTGATCTTCAGACCATAAAAGACCACTTAAATGTAGTAAACAAATCACAACTAAAAGATTAAATAGTCCCTGGCTAACCCCCAGCATACTCAAATCCATTAATATAAAGCACCTATATGAAAAACAGTACAGAATGGGACAAATAACAAGAGAACAAACAAAACGCTACTCATCAAACCTAACGAGTCTGATAAGAAGGTCAAAAAAATTGTACTATGAGAACAGACTACATAAAAGACCTGGAAAACCCTATCTGAAATTCTAGGAACAAAAAAGATATCCACAAACAGAACAATCAAGCTAACAAAACCAGATGAACCCCTACTCCCACCTATTGAAACAGCAAACAAACTCAATGATTTCTTCTCCACCATAGGTAAAAAGCTGGCAAGCAAAATTCCAAGTTCAAATACTCCACCTAACGACTATCTCACTGGCACCTATCCGAACACACTATTCCTAGCCCCAACCAACCCAATAGAAGTTTCACTTATAATCAACACATTAAAAAACAAAGCAGGTGACCTAAATAACTAACCACCTTATACATACAAAAAAGCCTCTCAAGTTCTCTCACCAATTATTGCAACACTCTTTAACAAATCCATTGAATCCTCTACCTTCCCATCAATACTCAAAATAGCGAGGGTCACCCCAATACATAAGGGAGGAGATCAAGCAGACCTGAATAACTACAGGCCGATATCTAACTTACCCCTTCTCTCCAAAATCTTTGAAAAATTTATTCATAGACAAATATATTCCTACCTCACCAACAACAACGTACTCAACCACTGTCAATTTGGATTCAGGCCTAATAAAAATACAAATGATGCCATTATACACATGTTAGAAATAATTTACACCGCCCTTGAGAAAAAAGAAATCCCAGTGGGAATCTTCATTGATTTACGTAAAGCTTTTGATACAGTTGACCATGATCTGTTACACTTAAAATTATCACACTATGGTATAAGAGGACACTCCCTAAACTACCTAAAATCATACCTTAGCAACAGAAACCAATATGTGTACACAAATGGAGCTAGCTCCACGTCGCAAACTATTACTGTAGGTGTCCCACAGGGAAGTGTTCTTGGCCCACTACTCTTTCTCATTTACATTAACGACCTACCAAATGCATCTCAACTACTCAAACCCATACTTTTTGCAGATGACACTACATACGTTATCTCTCACCCAAGCCCAGACACACTAGGCAACACTGCAAATACTGAATTGCAGAAAATATCTACCTGGATGATGACCAACAAACTTACTCTCAATATTGATAAAACCTATTTTATCCAGTTTGGGAACAGAGCTACAAAAGCACCACTTAACATAATGATAAACGGGTCCCCTATCACAAAACTCACAGAGGGAAAATTCTTAGGAATCCATCTTGACAGTGGCCTCAAATTTCAGACTCATATACAACAAATCTCCAAGAAAGTCTCAAAGACCGTGGGAATACTATCCAAGATACGGTACTATGTTCCACAACCAGCTCTCCTTACCCTATATCACTCACTCATTTACCCCTACCTCACCTATGGAATCTGCGCATGGGGCTCTACATCAATAACTCATCTCAGACCACTAATAACACAACAAAAGGCAGCAGTTAGAATGATAACAAATTCTCACTCCAGGCAACATACTCCACCAATATTCAAAAACCTAAACTTACTCACCATACAAGACATCCATACTTTTTACTGTGCCTATTACATACATAGAACACTCTATGCAAATATTAACCCACCACTCAAACTTCTCCTTACCAATTTTAACAGGACACATGACCATAACACTAGACACAGATCACTCCTCGATGTTCCCCGTGTCCATCTAACACTATGTAAAAACTCAATGCATATAAAAGGTGCGAAAATTTGGAATTCATTACCTGTCATTGCCAAAGAAACCCTACCTGTACCCCAATTCAAAACGATGCTAAAAAACCACCTTCTCACCCAAAGCTAATGGCTCAATATCAAACATTCCCAGCAAAGTAGAATAATCAAACGTAAAAACCTGACTAATCAATTGAATGTAAAACCTGTTATTAATATTACATACTTAGCTAATTATTTCCACAACACTTACATTATAATGACCACGTAAACTAACTGCAATGCAATTAATTGTTCTAAATTGTTATCTCTGTTATTCATCTCAATAGTTATCTACAATCTCAATTGATATGTCAACTTATCTTACAACTTATAATTAGATATGTTCAACTTATCTTCAAACTTTATAACATAGATATGCAACTTTACTTATTTTATAAATTATCAACCATAACTTTTTACCATGTAGTCTAGAACTAAGTAGTCCTAAGAATGCCCACAATGCACAGCATATTAGGGGCTTTTAGCATGTACATCTCATTAATAACTAAGTAATAACTATGTAATTACTATGTATAACTATATCTACCATGTATAATTGTACAATGTCTAAATAAAGTATTATTATTATTATTATTATTAACAGAATCACGATTACTTGGCACACAAGGTAGAAAAAAGAGTGTTATGCTTAGATTTCACACGATAGACAGTAAAACCGATCTGATTAAAACATCAATTAGTGCAAAAAAAGATCTTTATGTAAATGTGTGTCTCACAAAAAAACGTCAGAACCTCCTATACAGAGTAAGAAAGCTTAAACTTGAGAATAATGACAAAATCTACCAGTGCTTCACACGGGATGGGAAAATCCTAGTTAAGAAATCAAATGTAGGCCGTGCTTACTATATCACAAATGAAAACGAACTGTCCAACTTCCTTCGAGATGCTAACCTTACAGAGACTGATCAACTTCAATGACCACATCCTTAGTCTGCGTTAGTGCAACAATTGTACAAGTAACTGCAACCTCACTATCTTATATTTCTCACAAAACTGATTGTATATTAATGTAATTAACTTCAAAATTGTATATTAATGTAATTAACTTCAAAATTGTATATTAATGTAATTAACTTCATAATTGTTCTAATAACTGCTACCTCACTATCTTAAATTTCCCACTAAATATGATTGTGTAACTTATTTTTTATTATATATATATGTATCGTTTTCCTTATCTGTAACCATTTTTTTTTTTAATACATATTTATCATTACCATTTCCCAACCTTAACTATTTACAGTATTAGTAATTACTTTTTACTTGAAATTTTAATTATAACCTTTTTACAATTTTTTATATTCTTATAATCAAACAACTACCGCATTGTGTATGTGACTTATTTTATATTTCTCTTATAAGCAACTACCAAATAAGTGCAATTATTTACTTATATTTTTTAAACACCTTTTTACCATAAGCAAATTTCAGTCACTTTATTTGCTTAAAATTTAATAAAAACTATTTTTACTACTAGTCCAATAGTTCTTTGCATTCATTTACCTCTTATTGCCTTTTATATACTAAAAGATTCTTCCAGAGCAATATTGAATCAAAAACAATTGCATTCTTATATTCAAACAACTACCACATTGTGTATGTGACTTACTTTATATTTCTTTTATAAGCAACTACCTAATAAGTGCAATTATTTACTTCTTCTTCTTTCAACACGTCGGCCGTTTCCCACTGAAGTGGGGTGGCCCAAAATGAAAAACGAAAGTTTCCCATTTTACATTTAGTAATATATACAGGAGAAGGGTTACTAGCCCCTTGCTCCCAGCATGTTAGTCGCCTCTTACGACACGCATGGCTTACGGAGGAAGAATTCTGTTCCACTTCCCCATGGAGATAAGAGGAAATAAGAACAAGAACTAGTAAGAAAATAGAAGAAAACCCAGAGGGGTGTGTGTATATACATATGCTTGTACATGAATGTGTAGTGTGACCTAAGTGTAAGTAGAAGTAACAAGACATACCTGAAATCTTGCATGTTTATGAGACAGAAAAAAGACACCAGCAATCCTACCATCATGTAAAACAAATACAGGCTTTCGTTTTACACTCACTTGGCAGGACGGTAGTACCTCCCTGGGCGGTTGCTGTCTACCAACCTACTACCTAATTATTTACTTATATTTTTTAAATACCTTTTACCATAAGCCAATTTCAGTCACTTTATTTACTTAAAATTTGATCAAAACTATTTTTAATATTAGTCAAAACTATTTTTACTATTAGTTCAATAGCTCTTTGCATTCATTGACCTCTTATTGCCTTTCATAAACTAAAAGTTTCAACCAGTGCAATATTAAATCAAAAAAAAATTTCCATATCAATTTAATACTAGTCATTGAAGTTATTCTAACCCTTCATTAGCCAGTTCAATTAGTATATCATTAACATTATTCAAATATCCTATATCACTGTGAAAAATTACTGTAAACATTTGCTCATAATTATATTAATCCATTAGTAAGTAAGACTTTAATCTAGTACCATATCATTAAGTTTAGCATAATCCATTGTTCTCAAGTCTAGTTATAGAATCACACTAAATCCTATGATTACAGGCATTGATCCTGATATCAACCTATTGTTAAATGACTTACATGATTCCAACAGCAACTGTAACTATTACACAGCAGATCAAGCAAAGACATTACTCAGAACCAACAATAACTTAACTATCTTCAATTACAATGTTATATCTTTGAGCAAACATTATGATTACCTCACAGCACTACTCCAATCCCTACAGACCAATATGTCAATCATCACACTCACTGAGATCTGGCTAAAGCCTGATACTACAGGTGTCTATGCCATCCCAGGTTACACAGCCATTCACAACTGTAGGACAGACCAGCGAAGGGGGTGGAACAGCAATATATTATACAAATCAACTTGAATGTATCAAAAACTCTTGCACAAGGGATGAGCATGGAGAATATATTATAGCTAAATTTAAATCAAAAGACCTGCAAAAACCTCTCACAGTGATAAACATCTACAGATTACCACAGTCAAACATCCACCAGTTTAGTGAAAAACTAGGAAACCTGATAATGGATTCACGCCTGAACAAAGATCATTTGCTGCTCACAGGAGATTTCAAAATAAATCTCCTACATGACCAGGACCCACAGGTAACTGAATTCACAAACACTATGAGCAACTGCTTATTACTACCAACAATATCAAAACCTACAAGAATCTCTGAGAATAGTACCTCGTTATTAGACCACATCTGGACTAACACTATATCCCCTCTAAAATCAGGCATAATCACAGAAAACACCACAGATCACTACCCTACCTTTCTCATAACTAACCTAGGCATTTTGCCCCAAGAAATTACAAAAGTTACCTTCAGACTACATATTGAGTCAGCTGTTAATAATTTTATATCAGCTATGACGAACATTGATTGGCTTAATGAATTAGAAACATATTCAGATACTAATGAATGCATCAAGAACTTTCTTAAAAAAACACACAACCTCTATAACAGACATTGCCCTAAAAAAACTAAACAGATCACAGCTAAGAGACTTAACAATCCCTGGCTAACACCCAGCATCCTTAAACAAGAGGCACCAATATGAAAAACAATACAGAAGGGGTCTAATAACCAGAGAACAATCCAAACGCTACTCATCAATCCTTACTAGCCTGATAAGAAGGTCCAAAAAATTGTATTATGAGAACAGACTCCAGACCGTAAAAGGTGATATGAAAAGACCTGGAAAACCCTATCTGCAATTCTAGGAAATAAAAAGATATCCACGAACAATACCATCAAATTATCAAAAACAGACGAACCCCTACTCTCACCAACTGAGACAGCAAACAGACTTAATGTTTTCTTCTCCACCATAGGAAAGAATCTAGCGAGTAAAATCCCAAGCTCGAACACTCGTCAAACAGACTACCTCACCAACACCTACTCCTACCAACTCAATTGAAGTCTCGCTCATAATCAACACCCTTAAAAACAAAGCAGGAGACATAAACAGCTTACCACCCTTTATGTACAAAAAACCTTCACAGGTACTGTCACCAATTATAGCAGCATTATTCAATAAATCCATTGAATCTTCTACCTTCCATCAATTCTCAAAATAGCTAGGGTCACCCCGATCCACAAAGGAGGTGACCAAACTGACTTGAATAATTATAGACCAATCTCAAATTTACCACTGCTTTCTAAAATCTTCGAAA
>WNWK01029993.1:0-23874 GCA_009830355.1 Cherax destructor
GACTTGGGCAGTGTCAGCCAGAGCTGAAAGACTTGGGCAGTGTCAGCCAGAGCTGAAAGACTTGGGCAGTGTCATCCAGAGCTGAAAGACTTGGGCAGTGTCAGCCAGAGCTGAAAGACTTGGGCAGTGTCAGCCAGAGCTGAAAGACTTGGGCAGTGTCAGCCAGAGCTGAAAGACTTGGGCAGTGTCAGCCAGAGCTGAAAGACTTGGGCAGTGTCAGCCAGAGCTGAAAGACTTGGGCAGTGTCAGCCAGAGCTGAAAGACTTGGGCAGTGTCAGCCAGAGCTGAAAGACTTGGGCAGTGTCAGCCAGAGCTGAAAGACTTGGGCAGTGTCAGCCAGAGCTGAAAGACTTGGGCAGTGTCAGCCAGAGCTGAAAGACTTGGGTAGTGTCAGCCAGAGCTGAAAGACTTGGGTAGTGTCAGCCAGAGCTGAAAGACTTGGGTAGTGTCAGCCAGAGGTGAGAATGTTTATGGACAGCTGGCAGTGTGTGGTTATAACGGTGATTTATATTGTGTGACACATGTGACACATCTCAGGTGATACATCTTCATGTGTATCTTAATTAAGCAAATATTTACCAAACTCAAGGTAATTGATGACCTCCCATCCCTCCCCCATCACTCACTCACTCCCTCCCTCCCTCCCTCCCTCCCTATCTCTTTCTCCCTTCCTCCTTATATCTCTCTCCCTCCCTATCTCTCTCTCTCTACCTCCCTATCTCTCTCTCCCTCCCTATCCTTCTCTCTCTCTCTCCCTCTCTCTCTCCCTCCCTCTCTCTCTCTCTCTCTCTCACTAACAATTCCCAACACCTACTCACACCCCAACATTAAATAGACAATCTTGGAAGTCTCCTAAGAAGATAAGAAGATTATGCTTACCACAGTTCTAAGGGAGTGTGTGTGTGTTCTGTGTGTGGTGTGTGTGTGGTGTGTGTTCTGTGTGTGTGGTGTGTGTGTGGTGTGTGTGTGGTGTGTGTGTGGTGTGTGTTCTGTGTGTGTGGTGTGTGTGTGTGTGTGTGTGTGTGTGTTCTGTGTGTGTGTTCTGTGTGTGTGTGTTCTGTGTGTGTGTGTTCTGTGTGTGTGTTCTGTGTGTGTGTTCTGTGTGTGTGTTGTGTGTGTGTGTGTTTGTGTGTGTGTGTTCTGTGTGTGTGTTCTATGTGTGTGTGTGTTCTGTATGTGTATGTGTTCTGTGTGTGTGTTCTGTGTGTGTGTGTTCTGTGTGTGTGTGTTGTGTGTGTGTGTTCTGTGTGTGTGTGTTCTGTGTGTGTGTGTGTGTTCTGTGTGTGTGTGTGTTCTTGTGTGTGTGTGTTCGTGTGTGTGTTCTGTGTGTGTGTGTTCTGTGTGTGTGTGTGTGTGTGTGTGTGTGTGTTCTGTGTTTGTGTGTTCTGTGTGTGTGTGTGTGTGTTTTCTGTGTTTGTGTGTTCTGTGTGTGTGTGTGTGTGTGTTCTGTGTGTGTGTGTGTTCTGTGAGTGTGTGTGTTCTGTGTGTGTGTGTTCTGTGTGTGTGTGTTCTGTGTGTGTGTGTTCTGTGTGTGTGTGTTCTGTGTGTGTTTGTTCTGTGTGTGTGTTCTGTGTGTGTGTGTGTTATGTGTGTGTGTGTTATGTGTGTGTGTGTTCTGTGTGTGTGTGTTCTGTGTGTGTGTGTACTGTGTGTGTGTGTTCTGTGTGTGTGTTCTGTGTGTGTGTTCTGTGTGTGTGTTCTGTGTGTGTGTGTTCTGTGTGTGTGTTCTGTGTGTGTGTGTTCTGTGTGTGTGTGTTCTGTGTGTGTGTTAGTTACAATTCTGTCCTAGGCACATGTCGATTAGACACTAGACCTGTTTTATATGCGTGTGTGTGTGTGTGTGTGTGTGTGTGTGTGTTTTCTGTGTCAGTCAAAATACATATTGTTTATCCATAAAAATTTAACATGATATATTTTTAACAAAGACAACAGTGTCTGATGATGAACATAAGTCGTAGATGAGGTGGGGAAGAGGCAGTCCAAGAAAGTGGAGCATACTCAAGGTTTGAGCATACTTGTGCCACTACAGTGCCTTGCAGCCTCTACTGTCGAGCAGATAAAGGATTTTAAGTGCTGTTACCTTCTCATCCGCCTTGTTTGCGAGATTTACTACGTGGTTCTTCATAGTTACTATGGAATCAAATTTCATCTCAAGGATATCAGCCTCATCCCCTGGTACCAACACTCTACCATTGTTCCAGCATTACCATCATGGTGCCTAGAGACTATCATTTGTGTTTTCTCAAGAGCAAATGTTACCTGCCACAGTTTTTCCCAGGTTGAGGTATAGTTGATGGAACTGACAGCAGCTGGCAGTTCATCTCTTGGATAAGTAAATGTCAGAGTACAGTCGTCTGCGTATGGCTGGGATTCTGGGATAAGACGAAGGTAGGTATGTCTGTCTGTCTGTGTCTAGCTCCCTGTCTGTCTGTCTGTCTCACACAAGATCATAACACTACTTCAGCTTCTACAACGCTGACAACTCTCTGCGTCCTTCACCTTAATTTGCATATGTAATTAACGACATTTGCATAGTATAATTTAGATAAGCTAATTCACAACCATGTTACTTCAGAGGTCACCTTGACTACTACCTTCCTTCTATATATATATATATATATATATATATATATATATATATATATATATATATATATATATATATATATATATATATATATAATGCTGAATGATGGCTCTAGGCTCTTTCTTGTTGCAATCAACACATCAGGAGCTTGCAATGTTGCACAAATTAGTAGGAAATGTAAGCAGATTCGTGTGAATATTGGAATTCCAGTAGAGTGCACAGCCTCGTTTATGTACTCACAATCTTTATTAATATTTAGAAAAAACATGTTTTTAAGTCTTCATCTCAACTTGTAATTATTATAATCATGTTAAAGGTGACATGCTCACTCAGTCACCCTCGTATAGGAGAGAACTTTTAAAAATAATGAACCAATTTGTTACTAAAACTCAAAAATGCTTCGAAGAAATTCCACCGAGATTGTGGTAGTTAAATGATCAGGTCCACCAACACTATTTCTTCATTTACCTAAAAAAAATCAATTACAATATTAGGGAAGAGAAATTCACCGGAGTTGGTCATTAAGATTTAAATGTTGGACTACGTCTGACGTAGACCATCTCTATACATCAGCTGTCATCTCTCTCTCTGGGTATGTTGTTGTAATCTTACATTGCTTGCTGGTCACCTTACAACACTCTCGAACTGCGTTTATTTTATTTTGTGTCTAAAATACATACTTGTGGACAAGAGATTCACATCTGCGTATACACCCTGTAAAAAAGATGTATACATACACCCAGCAAGAGATGTACACATTTCTTGTACACTGACAGCAGTTACACAGCAGATAACCTACAAGGTGTACACAACTCTCTGACTTACAAATCTGTGCATACAAAAAACTACACTGCACCAGCTGATGTTATTTTTTAAGAATATCGATGATGTAGTGTATGAATGTATGATATAACTGTATTAATACTGATCATGCAGTGTATGAGATACTCTGTATTAATACTGATCATGCAGTGTATGAGATACTCTGTATTAATACTGATCATGCAGTGTATGAGATACTCTGTATTAATACTGATCATGCAGTGCATGAGATACTCTGTATTAATACTGATCATGCAGTGTATGAAATACTCTCTGTATTAATACTGATCATGCAGTGTATGAGATACTCTCTGTATTAATACTGATCATGCAGTGTATGAGATACTCTGTATTAATACTGATCATGCAGTGTATGAGATACTCTGTATTAATACTGATCATGCAGTGTATGAGATACTCTGTATTAATACTGATCATGCAGTGCATGAGATACTCTGTATTAATACTGATCATACAGTGTATGAGATACTCTGTATTAATACTGATCATGCAGTGTATGAGATACTCTGTATTAATACTGATCATGCAGTGTATGAGATACTCTGTATTAATACTGATCATGCAGTGTATGAGATACTCTGTATTAATACTGATCATGCAGTGTATGAGATACTCTGTATTAATACTGTCTGCTATACAACTAAACCCATTTTAAGTTGACACTATAAGCAACACAACTTACCAGTGAGTTAGAACACCAGGAATACTGTGTGACAGTGTAGTGAAAGATGACAGTGTAGTGAAAGATGACAGTGTAGTGAAAGATGACAGTGTAGTGAAAGATGACAGTGTAGTGAAAGATGACAGTGTAGTGAAAGATGACAGTGTAGTGAAAGATGACAGTGAGCTTGATCGCTAGCGCACTCAGCTCACACACTGAGGTCCGGAGTTCGAATCTCCGGTACGGCTGGAATGTGTTGCCATAAGACACCTGTTGTCCATGTTCACCCACCAGTAAAATGGGTACCTGGGTGTTAGTGGACTGGTGTGGGTCGCATCCTGGGACAAAACTCTCCTAATTTGCAGGAAATGCTCTGCATAACCTGGGGCTTTCTATATAGTAGTATGTCATTGATGTCAGTTATGGTCTGTATACCTTGTACATGTACTGGTAGAAATAAAGATATTATATTAGGGCAGTGAAAAAAGATGACAGTGCAGTCTGTCAGGTTACTGTCAGTGCCAGAAAATATTAATCCAGACTACTAACTCTCTTGTTGTGTGTCGGACTTATTCATGGCCAGCAGTCACTCCTATGCTTTCTTCCCTCCCTCCCTCCCTCCTTCTGCAGTCACTCCTATGCTTTCTTCCCTCCCTCCCTCCTTCTGCAGTCACTCCTATGCTTTCTTCCCTCCCTCCCTCCCTCCTTCTGCAGTCACTCCGATGCTTTCTTCCCTCCCTCCCTCCTTCTGCAGTCACTCCTTTGCTTTCTTTCCTCCCTCCCTCCTTCTGCAGTCACTCCTATGCTTTCTTCCCTCCCTCCCTCCTTCTGCAGTCACTCCTTTGCTTTCTTCCCTGCCTCCCTCCTTCTGCAGTCACTCCTTTGCTTTCTTCCCTCCCTCGCTCCTTCTGCAGTCACTCCTTTGCTTTCTTCCCTCCCTCCCTTCTTCTGCAGTCACTCCTTTGCTTTCTTCCCTCCCTCCTCTTCTGCAGTCACTCCTTTGCTTTCTTCCCTCCTCCCTCCTTCTGCAGTCACTCCTTTGCTTTCTTCCCTGCCTCCCTCCTTCTGCAGTCACTCCTTTGCTTTCTTCCCTCCCTCCCTCCTTCTGCAGTCACTCCTTTGCTTTCTTCCCTGCCTCCCTCCTTCTGTAGTCACTCCTTTACTTTCTTCCCTCCCTCCTTCTGCAGTCACTCCTTTGCTTTCTTCCTCCCTCCCTCCTTCTGCAGTCACTCCTTTGCTTTCTTCCCTCCCTCCCTCCTTCTGCAGTCACTCCTTTGCTTTCTTCCTCCCTCCCTCCTTCTGCAGTCACTCCCTTTGCTTCTTCTTTCCCTCTTCCTCCTTCTGCAGTCACTCCTTGCTTTCTTCCCTCCCTCCCCTTCTGCAGTCACTCCTATGCTTTCTTCCCTCCCTCCCTCCTTCTGCAGTCACTCCTTTTCTTTCTTCCCTCCCTCCCTCCTTCTGCAGTCACTCCTATGCTTTCTTCCCTCCCTCCCTCCTTCTGCAGTCACTCCTATGCTTTCTTCCTCCCTCCCTCCTTCTGCAGTCACTCCTTTGCTTTCTTCCCTCCCTCCTCCCTCCCTCCCTCTTTCTGCAGTCACTCCTATGCTTTCTCCTCCCTCCTTCTGCAGTCCTCCTATGATTTCTTCCCTCCCTCCCTCCTTCTGTAGTCACTCCTATGCTTTTCTCCTCCCTCCTTCTGCAGTCACTCCTATGCTTTCTTCCTCCCTCCCTCCTTCTGCAGTCACTCCTTTGCTTTCTTCCCTCCTCCCTCTTCTGCAGTCACTCCTATGCTTTCTTCCCTCCTCTCCCTCCTTTCTGCAGTCACTCCTTTGCTTTCTTCAATCCCTCCCTCCTTTCTTTCTGCAGTCACTCCTTTGCTTTCTTCCCTCCCTCCCTCCTTCTGCAGTCACTCCTTTGCTTTCTTCCCTGCCTCCCTCCTTCTGCAGTCACTCCTTTTCTTTCTTCCCTCCCTCCCTACTTCTGCAGTCACTCCTATGCTTTCTTCCCTCCCTCCCTCCCTCCTTCTGCAGTCACTCCTTTGCTTTCTTCCATCCCTCCTCCTTCTGCAGTCACTCCTTTGCTTGCTTCCTCCCTCCCTCATTCTGCAGTCACTCCTTTGCTTTCTTCCCTCCCTCCCTCCTTTCTGCAGTCACTCCTTTGCTTTCTTCCCTCCCTCCCTCCTTCTGCAGTCACTCCTTTGCTTTCTTCCCTCCCTCCCTCCTTCTGCAGTCACTCCTTTGCTTTCTTCCCTCCCTCCCTCCTTCTGCAGTCACTCCTTTGCTTTCTTCCCTGCCTCCCTCCTTCTGCAGTCACTCCTTTGCTTTCTTCCCTCCCTCCCTCCTTCTGCAGTCACTCCTTTGCTTTCTTCCCTCCCTCCTCCTTCTGCAGTCACTCCTTTGCTTTCTTCCCTCCCTCCCTCCTTCTGCAGTCACTCCTTTGCTTTCTTCCCTCCCTCCCTCCTTCTGCAGTCACTCCTTTGCTTTCTTCCCTCCCTCCCTCCTTCTACAGTCACTCCTTTGCTTTTTCCTCCCTCCCTCCTTCTGCAGTCACTCTTTGCTTTCTTCCCTCCCTCCCTCCTTCTGCAGTCACTCCTTTGCTTTCTTCCCTCCCTCCCTCCTTCTGCAGTCACTCCTTGCTTTCTTCCTTCCTCCCTCCTTCTGCAGTCACTCCTTTGCTTTCTTCCCTCCTCCCTCCTTCTGCAGTCACTCTTTGCTTTCTTCCCTCCCTCCCTCCTTCTGCAGTCACTCCTTTGCTTTCTTCCCTCCCTCCTCCTTCTGCAGTCACTCCTTTGCTTGCTTCCCTCCTCCCTCCTTCTGCAGTCACTCCTTTGCTTTCTTCCCTCCCTCCCTCCTCCTGCAGTCACTCCTTTGCTTTCTTCCCTCCCTCCCTCCTTCTGCAGTCACTCCTTTGCTTTCTTCCTCCCTCCCTCCTTCTGCAGTCACTCCTTTGCTTTCTTCCTCCCTCCCTCCTTCTGCAGTCACTCCTTTGCTTTCTTCCCTCCCTCCCTCCTTCTGCAGTCACTCCTTTGCTTACTTCCCTCCCTCCCTCCTTCTGCAGTCACTCCATTGCTTTCTTCCCTCCCTCCCTCCTTCTGTAGTCACTCCTTTGCTTTCTTCCCTCCCTCCCTCCTTCTGCAGTCACTCCTTTGCATTCTTCCCTTCCTCCCTCCTTCTGCAGTCACTCCTTTGCTTTCTTCCCTCCCTCCCTCCTTCTGCAGTCACTCCTTTGCTTGCTTCCCTCCCTCCCTCATTCTGCAGTCACTCCTTTGCTTTCTTCCCTCCTCCCTCCTTTCTGCAGTCACTCCTTTGCTTTCTTCCCTCCCTCCCTCCTTCTGCAGTCACTCCTTTGCTTTCTTCCCTCCCTCCCTCCTTCTGCAGTCACTCCTTTGCTTGCTTCCCTCCCTCCCTCCTTCTGCAGTCACTCCATTGCTTTCTTCCCTCCCTCCCTCCTTCTGTAGTCACTCCTTTGCTTTCTTCCCTCCCTCCCTCCTTCTGCAGTCACTCCTTTGCATTCTTCCCTTCCTCCCTCCTTCTGCAGTCACTCCTTTGCTTTCTTCCCTCCCTCCCTCCTTCTGCAGTCACTCCTTTGCTTGCTTCCCTCCCTCCCTCATTCTGCAGTCACTCCTTTGCTTTCTTCCCTCCCTCCCTCCTTCTGCAGTCACTCCTTTGCTTTCTTCCCTCCCTGCCTCCTTTCTGAATAACTCCATTATCAATCATTTATTCAGGCACCTCGTAACTCAGTGGTAAGATATTTCAGCTCACAAGAGAAAGGCCCGAGTTTAATCCTGGTGAGAGCGAGACACGTGGACAACCCCCACACTAATACCTGCTCACCAAGCAGTAAACCCAGCAGTTAGTAGCCTGCTGAAGTTCTGGCTTAGTAACTAAATCACAGTCTGGCTTTCCTGGCTTATTCACCCCTCTAAGGTTAATGATTCTAAGCCGTTCTTTCCTTCATTTTCTCTTCTATTTCTTCCCTTTATTGATTCTTTCAAGTGTCACATGAACCGTGGTTCCACAACCAGGGTTGAACCCGGATCATTTGACTGTTAACCCAAAGCTCTTTTAGACGTATTGCAGGAGCTCCCCTTCTCAACTATGTAAGAAAATGTATTGCAGGAGCTCCCCTTCTCAACTATGTAAGAAAATGTATTGCAGGAGCTTCCCTTCTCAACTATGTAAGAAAATGTATTGCAGGAGCTTCCCTTCTCAACTATGTAAGAAAATGTATTGCAGGAGCAATTTTTCACTCCTTCTCAACTATGTAAGAAAATGTATTGCAGGAGCTTCCCTTCTCAACTATGTAAGAAAATGTATTGCAGGAGCTCCCCTTCTCAACTATGTAAGAAAATGTATTGCAGGAGCTTCCCTTCTCAACTATGTAAGAAAATGTATTGCAGGAGCTCCCCTTCTCAACTATGTAAGAAAATGTATTGCAGGAGCTCCCCTTCTCAACTATGTAAGAAAATGTATTGCAGGAGCTTCCCTTCTCAACTATGTAAGAAAATGTATTGCAGGAGCTTCCCTTCTCAACTATGTAAGAAAATGTATTGCAGGAGCTTCCCTTCTCAACTATGTAAGAAAATGTATTGCAGGAGCTTCCCTTCTCAACTATGTAAGAAAATGTATTGCAGGAGCTTCCCTTCTCAACTATGTAAGAAAATGAAATGTAAATACTATATGGAGGAACAGCCATTGCAAAATATACTGAAATATTTTACATCAGTTCCAGTCCATGGTGCTATAGGGTGTATAATGTTAGTGTTTTATAAGAGTGGTGTTATACAGGGTGTATAATGTTAGTGTTTTATAAGAGTGGTGTTATACAGGGTGTATAATGTTAGTGTTTTATAAGAGTGGTGTTATACAGGGTGTATAATGTTAGTGTTTTATAAGAGTGGTGTTATACAGGGTGTATAATGTTAGTGCTTAACAGTGGTGTTATACAGGGTGTATAATGTTACCTCACTCTGTAAACTAACACAACTTGAATAAAGAGTTTTATTGAAGTGTAAAAAAATATTATAATAATGCTAACATTACCATTGTTTATGTTAATATTACGTGAGGGGGGAGAGGGGGAGGGAGAGAGAAATTAACAAGTCTATGTACATTGTACACCAAATAGGAAAGGAGAGGAAGTAGGAGGCTTAGGAGGGAATATTAGATTAGAGAGAGAAGGGTGTGGATAGAGAGGGGGAAGGGTATGGAGAGAGAGAGGGAAGGGTGTGGAGAGAGAGAGAGGGAAGGGTGTGGAGAGAGAGAGGGAAGGGTGTGGAGAGAGAGGGAAGGGTGTGGAGAGAGAGGGAAGGGTGTGGAGAGAGAGGGGTGTGGAGAGAGAGAGGGGTGTGGAGAGAGAGAGAGGGGTGTGGAGAGAGAGAGGGTGTGGAGAGAGAGGGAGGTGTGGAGAGAGAGGGGGAAGGGTGTGGAGAGAGAGAAGGGTGTGGAGAGAGAGAAGGGTGTGGAGAGAGAGAAGGGTGTGGAGAGAGAGAAGGGTGTGGAGAGAGAAGGGTGTGGAGAGAGAAGGGTGTGGAGAGAGAGAGAGGGAAGGTTGTGGAGAGAAAGGGGTGTGGAGAGAGAGAGAGAGAGAGAGAGAGAGAGATTGAGAGAGAGAGAGAGAGAGAGATTGAGAGAGAGAGAGAAAGAAAGAGAGAGAGAGAATGAATTAACCACAATTTCAACAATAAAAAAACAATGAAAAGGCAAGAAATTTCGCATATATATTCCTCTACAATTCTAATATATGAGACAGAAGATCACACAATTCCTCTGGACAACAATTCTTGATTTCCACTCAAAACTGTGTCCAACAAACCCAATTTGGGCTTTCTGACGGGAAATTCAGTTGGCATTTAACGAGGCTTACCCAAACACCTGTCAATTGTGTTTTATGCCTCTTAACAACTGCAACAAACACCTGTCAATTGTTTTCTGCCTCCTAACAACTGCAACAAACACCTGTCAATTGTGTTTTCTGCTTCCTAACAACTGCAACAAACACCTGTCAACTGTGTTCTCTGCCTCCTAACAACTGCAATAAACACCTGTCAATTGTTCTCTGCCTCATAACTGCAACAAACACCTGTCAATTGTGTTTTCTGCCTCCTAACAACTGCAACAAACACCTGTCAAACTGTGTTCTCTGCCTCCTAACAACTGCAATAAACACCTGTCAATTGTTCTCTGCCTGATAACTGCAACAAACACCTGTCAACGGTGTTCTCTGCCTGACTTAATAACACCAGCTGGTGTTAACATCTGTCAGTGTTGATAACGCCAGCTGGTGGTGATACCAGCACCAAATTAAACAAGTTAAGCAGCTGGTAACTTTCACCAGCTGCTATTAACACTCCAGCTGGTTAATGGGGTTTAAATCCTATCTACTACACGAGGGTCAACAAGGCTGTTGCATGTCACATGTTCAACACCTGTCTAAGATTACTTAAGTACCTAAAACAGAAGTTAAACTCACTCTCTCTGTATACACATACACTGAGACATACACCTCACTCTCTGTATACACATACACTGAGACATACACCTCACTCTCTGTATACACATACACTGAGACATACACCTCACTCTCTGTATACACATACACTGAGACATACACCTCACTCTCTGTATACACATACACTGAGACATACACCTCACTCTCTGTATACACATACACTGAGACATACACCTCACTCTCTGTATACACATACACTGAGACATACACCTCACTCTCTGTATACACATACACTGAGACATACACCTCACTCTCTGTATACACATACACTGAGACATACACCTCACTCTCTGTATACACATACACTGAGACATACACCTCACTCTCTGTATACACATACACTGAGACATACACCTCACTCTCTGTATACACATACACTGAGACATACACCTCACTCTCTGTATACACATACACTGAGACATACACCTCACTCTCTGTATACACATACACAGACATACACCTCACTCTCTGTATACACATACACAGATATACACCTCACTCTCTGTATACACATACACTGAGACATACACCTCACTCACTGTATACACATACACTGAGACATACACCTCACTCTCTGCATACATACACCCACACCTACATCTACACTCCCACACACCTGCATATGTCCTAAATCGCATTCTGTGTCCAATCTTCCTTGGGTCAAAATACCCAGAAAGCGGATTCCCATGTCTCAAAATGTCAGAGAATTCTGTGAAAGAATTGTGTAGGAGAGGACGTCAGAGACAGCCCTGAAGTGGCGTACGTGTACGTGATTACCTCTTATTGCGTACGTGTACGTGATTACCTCTTATTACGTACGTGCAGCTACAACATTAATGTTAATGGTGAGCTGTCTAAGTGTTGAGTTATTGTTATCTAACATACCCGACACTTAGTGGATGTATATACCACCTGCCCTTGTCTACAACACTGTCAGTGGATGTATATACTACCTGCCCTTGTCTACAACACTGTCAGTGGATGTATATACTACCTGCCCTTGTCTACAACACTGTCAGTGGATGTATATACTACCTGCCCTTGTCTACAACACTGTCAGTGGATGTATATACTACCTGCCCTTGTCTACAACACTGTCAGTGGATGTATATACTACCTGCCCTTGTCTACAACACTGTCAGTGGATGTATATACTACCTGCCCTTGTCTACAACACTCGGTGGATATATATACTACCTGTCCTTGTCTATAACACTGTCAGTGGATGTATATGCCACCTGCCCTTGTCTACAACACTGTCAGTGGAAGTATATACTACCTGCCCTTGTCTACAACACTGTCAGTGGAAGTATATACTACCTGCCCTTGTCTACAACACTGTCAGTGGATGTATATACTACCTGCCCTTGTCTACAACATTGTCAGTGAAAGTATATAATACCTGCCCTTGTCTACAACACTGTCCGTGGATGTATATACTACCTGCCCTTGTCTACAACACTGTCAGTGGATGTATATACTACCTGCCCTTGTCTACAACACTGTCAGTGGATGTATATACCACCTGCCCTTGTCTACAACACTGTCAGTGGAAGTATATACTACCTGCCCTTAAGTATCATAACATGACTACCATCATTTAACATTCCATCGTATACAGTCAGTTCACCACTTTCTAACAATCAATATTTTACAGCATCTTTCTGCCTCTCTGTCTCTCTCTCTCTATTCTAACTTTCTGCCCTCTCTCTCTCTCTCTCTTCTAACTTTCTGCCCTCTCTATATTCTAACTTTCTGCCCTCTATCTCTCTGTTTTAACTTTCTGCCCTCTCTCTCTATTCTAACTTTCTGCCCTCTCTCTCTCTATTCTAACTTTCTGCCCTTTCTCTATTCTAACTTTCTGCCCTCTCTCTTTCTCTTCTAACTTTCTGCCCTCTCTCTTTCTCTTCTAACTTTCTGCCCTTTCTCTATTCTAACTTTCTCCCCTCTCTCTCTCTTATTCTAACGTTCTGCCCTTTCTCTCTCTATTCTAACTTTCTGCCCTCTCTCTTTCTCTTCTAACTTTCTGCCCTCTCTTTCTCTATTCTAACTTTCTCCCCTTTCTCTCTTTATTCTAACTTTCTGCCCCCTCTCTCTCTAACTTAATAATAACCCTCAACTTCAAGGTAGCCAGGTATCTTATGGTTCCCTAGTACATTATCTTATACTCGTGGACCACCTTTCATGTTATTACGTCTACCACATTAGATATAATCTTTAAAGTAGTTAAGTCGACTATATTTATCAAGCATGTTAATTTAAAGCGGTAAACCCGTTTCAGCAACTCTATTTTTTTTTTACATATACCAGCTGTTGTGTAAACACGTATACCAGCTGTGTAAACACACACATACAAGCTGTGGTTTAAACATTTACTCAAATAAAACCAGCTGTGGTTTAAACATTTACTCAAATAAAACCAGCTGTGGTGTAAACATATACTGAAATCAGCTGTGGTGCAAACATTTACTCAAACCAGCTGTGGTGTAAACATTTACTCAAACCAGCTGTGGTGCAAACATTTACTCAAACCAGCTGTGGTTTAAACATTTACTCAAACCAGCTGTGGTGTAAACATTTACTCAAACCAGCTGTGGTGTAAACATTTACTCAAACCAGCTGTGGTGTAAACATTTACTCAAACCAGCTGTGGTGTAAACATTTACTCACATAAACCAGCTGTGGTGTAAACATTTACTCACATAAACCAGCTGTGGTGTAAACATTTACTCACATAAACCAGCTGTGGTGTAAACATCTACTCACATAAACCAGCTGTGGTGTAAACATCTACTCACATAAACCAGCTGTGGTGTAAACATCTACTCACATAAACCAGCTGTGGTGTAAACATCTACTCACATAAACCAGCTGTGGTGTAAACATCCACTCACATAAACCAGCTGTGGTGTAAGCATCACTCACATAAACCAGCTGTGGTGTAAACATCTACTCACATAAACCAGCTGTGGTGTAAACATCTACTCACATAAACCAGCTGTGGTGTAAACATCTACTCACATAAACCAGCTGTGACATTAAAAATGTTTAGTCATGATATAAATACTATTAATATAATACATATTAATGCTTAAAAATGTTCAGAGTATAATCTGGCAGCGTCACATTGCAAATTCCTGGTTTAAAAAACATTTGAAAAATGTATTTGCTGTATATATAATTGTAAAAATTTGCATATGTAATTATTACGATTTCGATAATTAAAATAAGGTCCATTAGAAGTTGATTTTAAAAGAAAATCAACTGTTGTGTTGATTTGTTTTGTGTTGTTCGGGGGGTTGTGTTGTTAGGGAGATATTCATACATACATACACATATTGTTAGGGTGAGATATACATACATATACACACAACACAACACACACAACACACACAACACAACACACACAAACAACACACACAACACAACACACACAACACAAACACAAACACCACAAACAACGCACACAACACCACACAACACAACACACACACAACAACACACACAACACACACACAACACACACAACAACACACACAACACATACAACACACACAACACATACAACACACAATACACACAACTACACACACAACAACACACACAACACACACACAACACACACACACACACACACCACAACACACACAACACAACAACACAACACACACAACACAACACACACAACACAACAACACACACACACACACAACACAAACACAAACACAACACACACAAACACACACAACACAACACACACAACACAACACACACAACACAACACACACAACACAACACAACACAACACACAACACAACACACACAACACAACACACACAACAACACAACACAACACACACAACACAACACACACAACACACACAACACACACAACACACACAACACACACAACACACACAACACAACACACACGCAACACACACAACACACACAACACACAAGAGAGAAGGGTGGGTTGACTGCATTTTCTTGGACTGCAGGAAGGCCTTTGACACAGTTCCTCACATGAGATTAGTAAAAAAGATGGAAGACCAAGCGTGTATAACAGGAAGGGCACTGGAATGGATCAGGGAATACCTCACAGGGAGGCAACAACGGGTCATGGTGCGTGATGAGGTATCACAGTGGGCGCCTGTGACGAGCGGTGTACCGCAGGGGTCAGTCCTAGGACCAGTGCTATTCTTGCTATATGTGAATGACATGACGGACGGGATAGACTCAGAAGTGTCTCTGTTCGCAGATGATGTGAAATTAATGAGGAGAATCACATCGGATGAAGACCAAGCAGGACTTCAAAGTGACCTGGACAAGCTTGACATCTGGTCTAGCAACTGGCTTCTCGAATTTAACCCCACCAAATGCAAAGTCATGAAGATCGGAGAAGAGCAAAGAGGACCGCTGACAGAGTACAGGCTAGGTGGACAAAGGCTACAAACCTCAACAAAGGAGAAAGACCTTGGGGTGAGTATAACACCAAGCACGTCTCCGGAAGCACACATCAACCAGATAACCGCGGCAGCATATGGGCGACTGGCAAACTTAAGATTAGCGTTCCGTTACCTTAACAAGGAATCGTTCAAGACACTGTATACCGTATACGTCAGGCCCATACTAGAGTATGCAGCACCAGTCTGGAACCCACACCTGGTCAAGCACGTCAAGAAACTAGAGAAAGTGCAAAGGTTTGCGACAAGGTTAGTTCCACAACTCAGGGGTCTGTCTTATGAAGAAAGGCTGAGGGAAATAGGACTAACAACACTGGAGGAAAGAAGGGTCAGAGGAGACATGATAACGACATACAAAATACTGCGGGGAATTGACAAGGTAGATAGTGACAGGTTGTTTCAGAGAGGGAACACAGAAACAAGGGGACACAACTGGAAGCTGAAGACTCAGATGAGTCAAAGGGATGTCAGGAAACATTTCTTCAGCCACAGAGTAGTCAGGAAGTGGAATAGTCTAGAGAAAGATATAGTGGAGGCAGGAACCATACATAGTTTTAAGACAAGGTATGATAAAGCTCATGGAGCAGGGAGAGCAGAGACCCAGTAGCAGACAGCGAAGAGGCGGGGCCAGGAGCTGAGTCTCGACCCCTGCAACCACAATTAGGTGAGTACAATTAGGTGAATACACAACACACACAACACACACAACACAACACACACAACACAACACACAACACAACACACACAACACACACAACACAACACACACAACACACACACACACACACACACACAACACAACACACACAACACACACAACACACACAACACAACACACACAACACAACACACACACAAAACACACAACACAACACACACAACACACACACAACACACACAACACACACACACACACAACACACACAACACACACAACAACACAACACAACACACACACAACAACACAACACACACAACACACACAACACACACACACACACACACACATTACACACACACAACACACAACACACACAACACACACAACACACACAACACACACAACACACACACACACAACACACACACACACACACACAACACACACACAACACACACACACACAAACACAACAAAACACACACAACACACACAACACACACAACACACACAACACACAACACACACAACACACACAACACACACACACACACAACACACACACACACACAACACACACAACACACACAACACACACAACACACACACACACACACACACACAACACACACAACACACACAACACACACAACACAACACACACACACACACACAACACACACACAACACACACAACACAACACACACAACACACACAACACACAACACACACACACAACACACACAACACACACAACAAACACACACAAACACACAACACACACAACACACACAACACACACACACAACACAACACAACACACACAACACAACACACACAACACATAACACACAACACAACACACACAACACACACAACACACACACGCAACACACGCAACACACACAACACACACAACACAAGATCATTCATAACACACAGTATTCAATAACAATGGTGGTATATGGTTTACGTGATGAAGAAACTAAGTGGTAATTACAAGTGTCTGGTAGGTGGGTAACACCGGAACCTTAAGTGTCAAGCATAAACCACTTAATAGTCCAAGTGTGTTGTTGCTTACTATATTATTGTTCCTTACTTCTCTCCTTCCTTCCTTCTCTTATTGAGAAAGACTGAACAGTCTTTATCAAGACTGGACTGACACCAGACTGAGGGTCTGATTCCCTCAAACTACTACTCCTCTCCAACATTCATCGATGCATTGGACTGAAAAAGCCACTGACTGCCGAAACGTTGCCTCCACATTCCCAAACATCACACACGTCTCCCACATTCTTCAACCTGTCGGGTTTATAAACCATAGAAAATTAAAACATCCACTTCTCACAACAGATTCAGACTCTAACAACAATAACAAAGACGCTAACAAAGATTCCAAAGAAAACTCAATAAAACAAAATATAACGAAATACGACGATAACAAATCTTAGACATGTAAACACAACATTGTTGTTATCGTTTAAAATACAAAATTCACACAAATCTGTTGATTTTATTGACTTGCTTCATGACTGCTGCCTCGGGTATATACTGAGTCGATATACTTTGCCTCGGGTATATCCAGTCATACACAGCCTCAGGTATATCACCAGTTGATATACTTTGCCTCACGTATATCCTGAGTCGATATATACAACCTTAGGTATATCAAGTCGATATACTCAATGTAATACAAGGTATACTGGACATAATACACCAGTCAAGTATTTGAGGTATATATGATGGTAGAGGTAATGTCATTTGGAAGGTGGCAACTGTGGCGATGATATATAGGATGGTGGTGGTAACTGTGGCGATAGATAGGATGGTGGTGGCAACTGTGGTGGTAGATAGGATGCTGGTGCAGTAGATACGGTGTTAGAGTGGTAGTGCTGGGCTAGTAGATACAGTGGTGATTGTGGTGGTAGATACAGTGGCGGGGTGGTAGTTAGTAGTTTTGATGGAAAGAGGTGGTTGGTGAGGGTAGTGGTAGATATGATGTTAGTGGTGGTGGTAGGATTGGTGGTAGATACGTCAGTGGTGGTGGTAAATATGATGTTAGTGGTGGTAGTAGGATTGGTGGTAGATATGTTAGTGGTGGTAGTAGGACTGGTGGTAGATATGTTAGTGGTGGTAGGATTGGTGGTAGATGTTAGCGGTGGTGGTATGATTGGTGGTAGATATGTTAGTGGTGGTGGTAGGATTGGTGGTAGATGCTAGTGGTGGTGGTGGTGGTAGGATTGGTAGTAGATATGTTAGTGGTGGTGGTGGTAGGATTAATGGTAGATATGTTAATGGTGGTGGTGGTGGTAGGATTGGTGGTAGATATGTTAGTGGTGGTGGTGGTAGGATTGGTGGTAGATATGTTAGTGGTGGTGGTGGTAGGATTGGTGGTAGATATGTTAGTGGTGGTGGTGGTAGGATTGATGGTAGATATGTTAGTGGTGGTGGTAGGATTGGTGGTAGATATCATGTTAGTGGTTGTGGTAGGATTGGTGGTAGATATCATGTTAGTGGTTGTGGTAGGATTGGTGGTAGATATCATGTTAGTGGTTGTGGTAGGATTGGTGGTAGGTGTTAGTGGTGGTGGTAGGATTCGTAGAAATTGTTAGTGGTGGTGGTAGGATTGGTATTAGATATGTTAGTGGTGGTAGGATTGGTGGTAGATATGTTAGTAATGGTAGGATTGGTGGTAGATATGTTAGTGGTGGTAGGATTGGTGGTAGATATGTTAGTGGTGGTAGGATTGGTGGTAGATATGTTAGTGGTGGTAGGATTGGTGGTAGATATGTTAGTGGTGGTAGGATTGGTGGTAGATGTTAGTGGTGGTGGTAGGATTGGTGGTAGATATGTTAGTGGTGGTAGGATTGGTGGTAGGTGTTAGTGGTGGTGGTAGGATTGGTGGTAGGTGTTAGTGGTGGTGGTAGGATTGGTGGTAGGTGTTAGTGGTTGTGGAAGGATTGGTGGTAGATGTTATTGGTGGTGGTAGGATTGGTGGTAGATGTTAGTGGTGGTGGTAGGATTGGTGGTAGATGTTAGTGGTGGTGGTAGGACTGGTGGTAGATTCCTATATTCACATTTACATATACCCAATCCTATATCCACATTACTATATCCCCTCCAACATTGCTATATCCCCTCCTACATTGCTATATCCCCTCCTACATTGATATATCCCCTCCTACATTGCTATATCCCCTCCTACATTGCTATATCCCCTCCTACATTGCTATATCCCCTCCTACATTGCTATATCCCCTCCTTCATTGCTATATCCCCTCCTACATTACTATATCCCCTCCTACATTGCTATATCCCCTCCTACATTGCTATATCCCCTCCTACATTGCTATATCCCCTCCTTCATTGCTATATCCCTCCTACATTGCTATATCCTCCTACATTGCTATATCCCTCCTACATTGCTATATACTCCTACATTGTATATCCCTCCTACATTGCTATATACCCTCCTACATTGCTATATCCCTCCTACATTGCAATATACCTCCTACATTGCTATATCCCCTCCTACATTGCTATATCCCCTCCTACATTGCTATATACCTTCCTACATTGCTATATCCCCTCCTACATTGCTATATCCCCTCCTACATTGCTATATCCCTCCTACATTGCTATATCCCTCCTACATTGCTATATCCTCCTACATTGCTATATCCCTCCTACATTGCTATATCCCCTCCTACATTGCTATATACCCTCCTACATTGCTATATCCCCTCCTACATTGCTATATCCCCTCCTACATTGCTATATACCCTCCTACATTGCTATATCCCCTCCTACATTGCTATATCCCCTCCTACATTGCTATATACCCTCCTACATTGCTATATCCCCTCCTACATTGCTATATACCCTCCTACATTGCTATATCCCCTCCTACATTGCTATATACCCTCCTACATTGCTATATCCCCTCCTACATTGCTATATCCCCTCCTACATTGCTATATCCCTCCTACATTGCTATATCCCTCCTACATTGCTAATCCCTCCTACATTGCTATATCCTCCTACATTGCTATATCCCTCCTACATTGCTATATCCCCTCCTACATTGCTATATCCCCTCCTACATTGCTATATACCCTCCTACATTGCTATATCCTCCTACATTGCTATATCCCCTCCTACATTGCTATATCCCCTCCTACATTGCTATATCCCCTCCTACATTGCTATATCCCCTCCTACATTGCTATATCCCTCCTACATTGCTATATCCCTCCTACATTGCTTATACCTTCTATATTGCTATATCCCCTCCTACATTGCTATATCCCCTCCTACATTGCTATATACCCTCCTACATTGCTATATACCCTCCTACATTGCTATATCCCGTCCTACATTGCTTTATACCCTCCTACATTGCTATATCCCCTCCTACATTACTATATCCCCTCCTACATTACTATATCCCCTCCTACATTGCTATATACCCTCCTACATTGCTATATACCCTCCTACATTGCTTTATACCCTCCTACATTGCTATATACTCTCCTACATTGCTATATCCTCTCCTACATTGCTATATCCTCTCCTACATTGCTATATCCCCTCCTACATTGCTATATCCCCTCCTACATTGCTATATCCCCTCCTACATTGCTATATCCCCTCCTACATTACTATATCCCCTCCTACATTGCTATATCCCCTCCTACATTGCTATATCCCCTCCTACATTGCTATATCCCCTCCTACATTGCTATATACCCTCCTACATTGCTATATCCCCTCCTACATTGCTATATCCCCTCCTACATTGCTATATCCCCTCCTACATTGCTATATCCCCTCCTACATTGCTATATCCCCTCCTACATTGCTATATCCCCTCCTACATTGCTATATCCCCTCCTACATTGCTATATCCCCTCCTACATTGCTATATCCTCCTACATTGCTATATCCCCTCCTACATTGCTATATCCCTCCTACATTGCTATATCACCTACATTGCTATATCCCTCCTACATTGCTATATCCCTCCTACATTGCTATATCCTCCTACATTGCTATATCCTCCTACATTGCTATATCCCCTCCTACATTGTTATATCCCTCCTACATTGCTATATCCCCTCCTACATTGCAATATCCCCTCCTACATTGCTATATCCCCTCCTACATTGCTATATCCCCTCCTACATTGCTATATCCCCTCCTACATTGCTATATCCCCTCCTACATTGCTATATCCCCTCCTACATTGCTATATCCCCTCCTACATTGCTATATCCCCTCCTACATTGCTATATCCCCTCCTACATTGCTATATCCTCCTACATTGCTATATCCCCCCTACATTGCTATATCCTCCTACATTGCTATATCTCCTACATTGCTATATCCCTCCTACATTGCTATATCCTCCTACATTGCTATATCCAGTCCTACATTGCTATATCTCCTACATTGCTATATCCTCCATTGCTATATCCTCTACATTCTATATCATCCTAATTGCTATATCCTCCTACATTGATATCCTCCTACATTGCTATATCCTCCTACATTGCATATCTCAATTGGTATATCCCTCTACATTGATATCCCTACATTGCATATATACCTCCTACATTGCATATCCTCCTACATTGATGTTATTGCTATCCTCCTACATTGCTATATCCTCCTACATTGCTATATCCTCCACATTGCTATTATCTCCTCCAATTGCTATATCCTCCTATTGCTACAATTGCTATATCCTCACTTACATTAACCTAATGATATCCTCTACATGCTAATGCATTCCTCACATTGCTATATCCATCCTACATTGCTATATCCTCCTACATTCTATATCCTCCTACATTGCTATATCCTACATCATATCCTCCACATTGCTATATCCTCCTACATATTCTATTGTATATCCTCCTACATTCTATATCCCTCGCTACATTGCTATATCCCTACATTGCTATTCACATTACTATATCCTCCTACATTGCTAATCCTCCTACATTGCTATATCCTCCTACTATCATCTACTTGTATATCTCCTACATGCATCTCCCATTAGCTATATCTCTACATTGCTATATCCTCCTACATGTATCATTACTATATCCTAATGTATACTACATTACTATGACTCTACATTGCATCTACTAATTTGATATATATCCTTACTATGTATATGGTTATATTACATATTGAAGTATGTATATTACTTCTAAGTATGTATATCTCTGAATTGTATATTACATGATTAAGTATTATATTACTATACATTGGTATATACTATTGAAGTATTTATATTCTGATTGATATATTCTGATGTCTATTACTGATGAAGGTATGTTAATTACTGATGTAATTGTATATTACTATTGATAGGTATTTACTGATTGTATATTTATTACTGATGTGAAGTAGTATTTACATGAATATTTACTATTGCTATTCTCTACATAGATTGATATATATACATTGATTTACATTGCTATATCTATGATGAATATTTATATTAATATGGATATTACTGATGTAAGCGTATTGCTATATTACTATGTGAAGGTATTTATATTACTGATGTGCAAGGTATTGCTATTTACATTGATGTAGTTCACTTGTGTTTAACTAATTATATTCTTGTGTGGCAATATTGATGTTATCTGATGTGAAGGTATGGTATATTACTGATGTGAAGGTATGGTATATTACTGATGTGAAGGTATGTTACTGATGTGAAGGTATGGTATATTAGTGATGTGAAGGTATGTTATATTACTGATGTGAAGGTATGGTATATTACTGATGTGAAGGTATGTTATATTACTGATGTGAAGGTATATTACTGATGTGAAGGTATGTTACTGATGTGAAGGTATGGTATATTACTGATGTGAAGGTATGGTATATTACTGATGTGAAGGTATATTACTGATGTGAAGGTATGGTATATTACTGATGTGAAGGTATATTACTGATGTGAATGTATATTACTGATGTGAAGGTATGTTACTGATGTGAAGGTATATTACTGATGTGAAGGTATATTACTGATGTGAAGGTATATTACTGATGTGAAGGTATATTACTGATGTGAAGGTATATTACTGATGTGAAAGTATGGTATACTACTGATGTGAAGGTATGGTATATTACTGATGTGAAGGTATGTTATATTACTGATGTGAAGGTATGGTATATTACTGATGTGAAGGTATGTTATATTATGATTTTTGGTATGGTATATTACTGATTTAAGGTATGTTTTATTTCTGATGAAAAGGGGGGTTATATTATTTTTTTGAAGGTATGTTACTGATGTGAAGGTATGTTACTGATGTGAAGGTATGTTACTGATGTGAAGGTATGTTACTGATGTGAAGGTATGTTACTGATGTGAAGGTATGTTACTGATGTGAAGGTATGGTATCAATGTGATAATTTAGCAACATTATGTTAACTCACACTTGGGTTCAATACAGTTTTTTAAAAGTTAAAAAAATAAAAATCTCTGAATATTCTTCACAATAAAACTTTGATATTAAAATATTAATTACCACCCCTGTTATAAGCACCCAACACACCTACCACACTACCCCCCCGTTATAAGCACCCCCACACAACTACCCACTATCCCCCAAAAACCCCCCCAAATAGACATTCCCCCCCGTTATGCAAACCCCCCCACCTACCCACTATCCCCTGTTATAAGCACCCCACACACCTACCCACTATCCACCCCGGGGACCCCCCCACACCTACCCACTATCCACCCCTGTTATAAGCACCCCCACACACCTACCACACTATCCACCCCTGTTATAAGCACCCCCACACACCTACCACACTATCCACCCCTGTTATAAGCACCCCCACACACCTACTACACTATCCACCCCTGTTATAAGCACCCCCACATACCTACCCACTATCCACCCCCCCTTTTAAGCACCCCCCCACACCTACCACCAAACCACCCCAAAGCCCCCCCCCCACCTACCACACTATCCACCCCTGTTATAAGCACCCCCACACCTACCCACTATCCCCCCCCTTTTAAGCACCCCACACACCTCTACACTATCCACCCTTTTTTTAAAACCCCCCACACCACCCCCTATTTAACCCCCATAAGCACCCCCACACACCT